>JAKCPI010029437.1:0-34151 GCA_023213315.1 Euborellia annulipes | reverse complement strand
ATATCGGCGAAAATATTTACAAGTGGTAAAGCCCTGACAAGCACATACACACTACACTACACACAGGAAGTCAGTGACTAGCGCTTTATATATAGTAATAGTATAGGATCACGATTTTAATGAAAAATAATTTTTTTTTTCCAATCTCATTTAATTATTTTTTTTACTCCGATTGAACTTTTGAACAATTCCAGCCTTTGGAGGCAGTTGGAATTCGCAAAAGAGTAAACATTAGAACAAATCTTTGCTTAAAAAATTATTTTACGTTAGTTTTGACTCTTGCTGATGGCTATTAGTCAAAAATAAATCAATATATAAAAAAAAAATGTTTAATATATTTTTCTGTATAGACTTTATAGTATCATAAAATTAATTTTATATTTCTTCTCAATTTCCATTTAACAGTAGTGAATAGCATTTCATTTGTAGGCTTACCTATTTGTGTCTTTGGTTATATGTTAAAAGCCATTAGCTTCAGTAGAGCGTAAAACATTTCCATCTCTGAACGGTATAGCCCTTATTAACAATCCTGTCTAACTACAAAGTCATACCTCTCTCTGTCACAGTTTACAAATTTAATAGAGATTATATGGGTCGGAGACGAAACAGCTATCAGCGGACAAAGATATGAATCATGTGACCTTTTGCTAAACTTTCTGACAGCATAAAGCTCATTTCTAAACGACACTTTTAAAGTTAGAAAAAAATAAATATAAACCGTCCAGTATAGAGATAACAAAATTCACTTTATCTATATATCATTCTTGCGTAATCAGGGATAAATTTGATCTCGATAAATGATGTAAAACAGTATACCATAATAGAATAGAACTTTCTTTGGAATAATAAATCAAATATCATTCTATAATATAAAGCGCCAGCGACTGACTTCCTGTTCCTGTGTGTATGCGCCTATCAGGGCGTTGATTGGCTAGAGTTTCAGGAAGTGGAGCGGGAGAGGGAAATTTAAAATTTAAGTCAGAGAGCGAAGCTGAAGGCGAGCAATTGCAAAATTTCCAAACAGTGAGCAAGAATAAATTTGAAGCATTTGCTTGCCGAAGGCGGGCTTTACCACTGGTATATATATGTTGGAATGATCTAATTATCTAATCTAATGATCTCTAGCCAATCAACGCCCTGATATCATTTTTAGCCCTGAGGATGGTCTCATATGTGACCGAAACGTTGGTCCTGGTTTATTAATAAATTGAAATATAACTAGCTGCTTGGTCATTTTATTCTTCCTATTTGATTATAATCAAAAAAATATCAACACTCAGCTATATACCTCCTTCAAATGATCTAATTAGATAGTTGGGAGAAAATAAACCAGGATTTGTTTTCACAATTAAATAATTTATTCCGCAGAAAATTACGACTGTATGTGTCTGAAAAAAAAGTACTAGTACTTTACTAATGTACTTTTTCAGTTTATTTCGATTTTCTCAAAAGCGTGTTGTGTTGTAACCGTTCACGCCGGATTTTTTTAAATTTATGATTTTTTTCGGCATTGGAGGCCATTTAGACCCCGTCCCAATTTGTTTTATTACTATTCAATTCAATTGAAATAAATTTTTGTCGCATCATTTGGGATGCCACCTAGCACAAAAGTTGAGAACTCTACCTCTGTGCTAGGGCATAATAAGTCTTATGAGAGATTAAAACATCAATGTTCATTCAACTTGAAACACAATTACATCAACTTTCGAAACTGGTTCATTTCAAGAGGGAAAAAACTGGCGGGGGGGAAAATCCCTCAAAAAAAAGATTTGGGGGAAAAAAACAAAAAAAAAAAAAAAATTTTTAAAATTTCCGGGTGTTTGCCAAATACTTCTTTTCTAAATATAACCAAAGCTCCCCTCTTAGCTAAACCCTAACCTACCCTATTTAGGCCAAATGTTCACAAAGGAGCCTTTTGATGCTTATTTTAAAAATGTTTTTATTCTTATTTATTAATGTACTATTATATTTGAGGCACCTGTTTTTTTTTTCTTCTAAAAATAACCAAACATTTTATTAAAAGGAACTCAATTTTAAATAAATAATGTGGGTGTGTTCTAAAGGAATGAATTTTGCCCACGGCATTTCTCTCTTTAAAAAAAAAAAAAAATTATATTTTTACCTTTACTTCCTACTATTCGTTTGATACTATACTATTAATAGCAATACATGTATATATATATATATATATACCCGATACAGCATATTAATAATAAAAAAGTATTTTTAATAATATCTATAGAAAAACAAAATTGTACCTCGAGTTTGCCTAGTTTAGGTTGAGTGGCATTTCTTTCCAGTTTGTACTGTTTGTACTTCACTTCATCAAACTTTGAGCGGGTTTGGAATATATCAATAGAATACCAAATCATATGAAAAGGCTAAAAAATAAAAATATTTCATATTAGGCTAAGTGTTCACTTCACTTTCTTCTTAAACGCGACATGTGCTTAAAGTTGTTAGCGTTCCCATCTGGTGTTTGACTAATTTTTTTCTATCCATTATTAAAATAAAATCAAACGAATAATCTTCATTTCAATTTAGCTTCAAAAATTATTCTGCTGGGACTTTTTCTTAAAAAAAAAAAAAAAAAATACTTTATGTGATTTAAGTGTCGCTGATTTGCTTACCATCTCTATTGATTTTTTGATCTTTTGTCTAAATAAATACTCTCAAGAATTGTTTCAAATAAAAAAAAAAAAAAAGATTATTTCACTGTGGATATTAAATAAAATATTTTCATAAGAAAACACCGAAATTTATAAATCTAAACATATACTTAGACCGGAGAAATTTACTGGCCATTTTAGTCTACTTAGATAAATGACTCGAGCTATAAAGAGAAAATGGGAAGAAAAGCCTATTCATTTTTTTAAACAAATGGATTTTATTTTTATCGCTCACGTAAGAGTAATTATATTTAAAAGATTAGGGTCTCTTCTTCAAATCACCCTTTTAATTTGATCTTTTACTTTAAAAACATTCTCCTGTATTATATAATTAAATATTAGCTAGCTAATACAATAACCTTTTATAATATTTTTATGCTAGTAAATGTAAATGATGCGTTTTATTTTCAGGACTTATATAAAACTGCATATATTTATCAAAATGGTTGACATTAAAAAAAAAAAAATGTAAAAGTTTATATGCCGTTAGAATTTTATTTTATTAACTTTCTAAAAATATTAAATACAAAATTTTATTCTTTTAAAAAAATTAAAATTTAATAATTCTAATTAGAATAATTTATTTTTGAGAAAATTTTCTTTTTATAGACAATAATGATATACTGTAGCTATAAATGTTTAACAAGAATGATTTTAAAGGTCGTATTTATTTAATTATTTTAAATAAATTTGAGACTCCCAAGATGGAAATGATTCACTTCCTATAGCCTACACCTTATTTATAAACTATTATAACAAGTGGCAAAGCCCGCTTTCGGAATTTGAAATAAAATCGCAGAATTTTTCAGGAAACGTCTTATACTATATTTTTGCAAATATTTCGGGCAGCCTAACGCCTAGCCATCCTCAGTGCAGCATATAGGACCGCTAATTGACGCCTAGCCATCCTCAGTGCAGGTCAACACAAAAAAAGCCGCTAAGTGACTATAACCTATGGGATGGTTATAGTCACTTAGCGGTCCTATACACCGTGCAGAATATAGGGCCGCTAAGTGACTATAACCTGCACTGAGGATGGCTAGGCGTCACTTAGCGGTCCTATATGCTCCACTGAGGATGGCCTGGCGTTAGGCTGCCCGAAATATTTGTAAAAATATAGTATAAGAAGTTTCCTAAAAAATTCTGAGGTTTTATTTCTCTTGGATCAACATCCTCTAGAACTAGCAATAATTCAGAGATCATCAATTTAAAAAAAATTCAGAATGGAAAGAAAAACTAAAGATTTCTATTGCTCTAGAGGGCCCTGAGGAAAAACTAATCTACACTCATTTTCATATAAAGAATGAAATAAATTTTAAAATAATAGTAATAAATATCTATTTAGAAGATGTATTATTAGACTACAAGTTCGTATATAGCCTAAGATCCTTCGCCCTCCGAAATAAAAAAATATTATATATGACCCGTGACAAAAAGAAAAAAGAAAAATTTAATGAAACTTTATTCTTTGTAAAAATATATATATTTTTCGGTTTGGGAGTGCTTCCCACCCTCTCCCCCCCCATAATAAAAATATATACGCTTCTTTATTATAATAAATTTCAATAACAACTTATACAATAACTAATATTATCATAATTCAATAACTACTTAAAGAAAAAGCCAGAGATACTATAAACTATTTTTCTTAAAGCTGACTCTTCGTGGGATATATTCTATACAGACAGTCTTTGAACTCTGATTATTATCCTAATCGGGATCGAAATGTTAGTTTAAAAGGCAATAAATTAAAACAATACCTAATTTCATTTCTTTTTGTTTTTATTTTATTTCTCCTCGTCTTATGCCATAAAGACTTTAAACGATACACAAATATAAGTATTAGGATACAAATTAAACCATTTGGTATCCAAATGATTTAAATAAATATTCATCACGCTCTGTTGAGTGAGCGTGTGTTGGGTTTATTACCAAATGTGACCAAAACATAAATTTTTATTAATAAAAAATGACTCTTTTTTAAATTTAATAATAATATCTACGATTCTCATTTTCAATAAATACTAAACAATATTAAGTCCTATATTGTTTTTCAATTTCAAACATTTATATGAAAATGAATGTTAATTAATTTTACCTCTGGGCTAATAAAATTTTCACCTCTTTATATTTTCTTTTTATTAAAATATTTTGAATTTTAAGTCTTATAAGGAGGGTAATATTAAATTTTTTTACTCTTCTTGAAAACAGAAAAGATCAAAGAAAAATATTTTTAGCTGATATAGACAGACTTCTTTTCTCTTTTAGTACAAACAAAGATTAGTAAAAAAATAAAAACAACCTTGTTGGGTAAAAAATTTAATAAATAAAATAAAAATGATAAAGCAAGTGAGATGCAATAATTGGGATCTAAAGAATCCATCCTATTATTGATCTAAGTTATAAGCCAAATGTTTTTTTTTTTTTTTTATTTATTTTTTTTTTTTTTTTTTTTTTATACAGTAGAAGCTATAAATTGCCGAGAAGGCAAGACGCCCTCTGCAAACATGTCTTGTCGAGTTGTTTTCAGGGCGGGGGACTGGTATGGGGATGGTTTTGCCAAAACCGCTTCCAGGACCATTCTCCATCTCTTTCCAACCTCTCTCTCTCTCTCTCTCTCTCTCTCTTTCTAGTCGAATTAATGGAACCATGCGTCGTCGGGATATGTTTTCTTTCCTTTTTTTTTTATTTTTATTTTTATTTTTTTTTTTGTAAGGTTGGACTCTTCTCATTCCTTCGTCTTCTTCACTGAGCGTTAATTTAATTAGTTTTGTTTCAGAGGGAAAACGGAGGAGGGGGAGGAATATAAAAACAGAGAGTTGCTTGTCTGATAAGCAACATTGTCATCAACACCAACTTCTAATAGAAAAAGTATTAATTTATTTTTACTCTTTAAATAACAAATGCCTAAGGTAGATGCTTTATTTTTCAAAAGCGGAGGAATAATTTAATTAATTTTTTCGAAATACGTAGGTAGGTAAATTAAATTTTATAATAGGCTGGAGATATAAAAAAAATTCAGTGGGTATAAACAAATAGGAGGATGACAGGATTTCAGGAGCTCACATCTTGTGTGGTTTTAGATGAGTTCTCGGCTTATCCAAACCTGCTTTCTTATGTCAGTCTTTAAGGATCAGGCCTTGTGATGGACCGGCTTACTTTTTTCCATCTCTTAATAAAATTAAAGTTCCAACTTGGTTGTAGGATAAAAATATAGAAAAAGAATAATTTCAAACGTTCCCTCCCTTTGGAACCTGAACCAAAATTAGATAAGAGAAGTTACAATGTTATTAAATTAAATATAGCCTATATAAAATTTATTCTATTTAATGAGTGAGATGTGCAGGACAGCAGCCAGAAAGGTAGCCTCTATTCAATAAAACAGACTCCTTAAAACAAAACGTTTCGGCTAATTTAATTACGCCATTAGCCGAAACATTTTGTTTTAAGGAGTCTGTTATATTACATAGAGGCTACCTTCCTGGCTGCTGTGCAAAAATGTTTTAATTCTTCGGCGATTGCATAAATATTGCTATAGTGAAAAGTGCGAACCAATGACATTAGTCGCCAAAAATAATTTTATTTAAAAAGATCTCAAATAAAGGGAAAAAAAATTTTTAAATAATTTTTTTTCACCTGAAACTTTGGCGCCTTTCCTATCCCTCGTCTTATCTTGGCAATAACTTTATATTAAATCTTCTTTTCTTAAAAATTGTCTGAGAATGATAAACTGGTCTTAAAATATGATGGTGAAGAAAAGAAATAATAACAATCACTTCGATTTTTCTCAAGCGAATTTTCAGTTAGAAAAAAAAAATTGGATTGTAGAAATATCTATTTCATGGAAATGGCCCATTTGTTCACGCCTATGGAGAAGAGGGAGGGGGGGGTGTAACGTCATGAAGGGCGATTTGTGGACGGATAAGTGCTCGGGGCAGAAGGACTCCAAGAGCGCAGGCCCCGGGGGTGATTGAGGACCGATCGGACCACTATTTTCAAGATGATATATTTTCAAGAATAACCATCTTTTTTTTTTTCTTATTAAACCTATAATAGTTATAGTAACCGTTAGCAGCGTTTGTCATTTCAAGAGATCATCTAAAAACTTGAAATACTTTTGTCAAATGCTCGTTCGTCTCAAGTATTTTTATTATGATGAAATTGTTATAAGAAAATGTTTGTATCCATTTGTCTTTAACAACTTCTTAGTTTCTAGATTTGAAACAAATAAAAATTTTTGAAATTATTTAAAGATGTTCCACTTATTAAATTTTAAGAACTATTTACTTAATATTTTAATGGTTGAGCGATAAAATTTATTTTAATTATATTAACTTCAATGCTACGTCTAGTACTTATGATGTGATGAGTGGTCTAGTGGAATTTTATGTTGGCTGAGACCTCTCTTAAGGTGCGCGTCTCGGGGTGCTAATTTTGGGAGTTGCCAGCGAACACAATTCTGAAGCTATCGACCTCAAATTTTTTTTAAAATTAAAGCTATTTAAAATATCTACAACTTATAGAAGCCCTTTTTTTGATTTTCGAAAAAATAATTTTTTTTTTTAGATTAATCGCATTAAATAAAAGAAAGATATTTCTAAAAAATTCGCTCTATATCTTATAGATAATTAAATTAGTAATAATTGTGTTAAAAAATAATTAATTTTTTACCCTTAATTAATTAGCTGGAAACTTTAAAATGAAATGGAATAAATCCCATGTATTCCTATAAGAAAAAACTAGCGCCATCTCTTGCCGCCTCGAGTAACTCGGTAGTCAATCGTGTTTTAACGGCTTTTCGAGACGCGCACCTTAAGGCGGCTGCTACACACGTAACTGCAAATTTGACAAGTTACATGCTATCTTTTTGTACAGGCAAACTGTGGCGTCTATAGGAGGATTTTGTGCAAGCTGATCTCTATTTTTTTTCCTTTTCCTTTTTTTATGAATTAACGCATTAGAGTTGGAAAAAATTAATATTTCATTTTCTGGAAGATATTTAATTTAAAATAGCTACAGTATATACTTTTTTTAAATAAAGCTTATCTAAACATTTACTAAATTAATTTGCTTGTCTCTAAAATTTTTTTGAATTAGTTTTTAACTCAATTTTCTGGTTCCTACGAAATTTTTTCTTTTTTTTTCCTCCCCTAGTTAATTCACTTAATAATTAAAATATCATAAAAGTTTTTACTTAATATGGATTTCATAAAATTATAAAAGTTTTTGTTGGAAACAATTTTTTTTTTTTACTCTCGTTGAATCATTTTAACTTATGAAGTTTTCAATAGACACCCTATATATATTATACCTATAGAAAAGTTTAATATCGAACAACTCTGGGACATAGCATGAGGGTGAATTCAGTTCATTAGTGACCATTGAGTCACCTCTTCACCCGCTCTTCATGCTCTTTTAATTTTTGCCCTCTACCTCCCCCTTTTTTTTGTTTAAATAAACATCCATAAAATTGAATTATTATTTTAATTGATATTAATATTTCGTTGGTGGTGCAAAAACGAAACAAACCAACAACAAAACATCCTTTTTAGAAGAAAAAAATTTTACTTCATATTTCTAATCCATAATTTTTGTTTACTTATTTTGTGATTTTATGTACCAGCTATTTTTCTTCTTTGCGGTTTTTTGTTTTACTTTTTCATTAAATTCAAATTTGTGGTTTTTTTATTATTTAACTTCAACAATTCATAATTCTTCTTTGAATTTTATTATATTGAATCTCTAGATATTATCTCACCTTTTCATAACATAGAAAGAAAATCAAATAATTTGAAAAAATTTATGATAAAAATCATGCACTGTTTCCTAAAGTAAAAAAATTGTCTTAGAATCAGATATTATTGCCACGTAATAATAACGTTATAATCATCCTCACTGGTTAGTATTTTTTGAACTTTAAATAAGGACAGCATGAGTTTATTTGGACTTATTAGCCTATATGTATTAATTAAGTCAGTCCTTTTATTTTTCTTTTGAAATATTTATGTATTAACATTTGAATTAGTCTATGATTATTCTAATATTATTATTTTCGATGATAATATTTGAATTTATATTCTTTATAAACTGCCATTATATGTCTATTTTTAGTACATAAAAGGACCTATATCTTTAATCAAAGCTCTTAACCTCACATAAATTACGCCCTACTTATATATTTAAATTAAATTACAACCCTCTATTGATACAGACAAAATAAACTAGAGTATAAAAAAAGAAATTTATTTTTATCCCTTTGACTATGACTAGCCACTCCGCATTAAGACAATGCCAGATAAAATAAAAAATGAGCTCTCTAATTAAAAGGTTCACGATATTCGTCGTTCTAGGGTTAAATAAATTGAACTAGCCCTCAATATAAAAATATATATATAAAAAAAAAGAGGTGGGTATGAAGAAATTCCACATTGTCAGCATTGTTTGAACGCCTTAGCAGTCCCAATTAGTGAGAATGAGAAGAAAGTGTAGCTCGATGGTGACAAAAATATCCGTCTAGACGTGAGAGAAGTTGGCACCGGGATATGAACACGTGACCTCGGGGGTCAGTGCTTTCAAGGGACCCATGCTGGGAAAAAAGATCGATGGCGACCATAAATAAAGACGATACTTGAAGAAAATCTTTGGTTTTGGGGGATTTACTTCAGGTCAAAAGGTTGCCACTTTATTATCCATGGATTTGCTTTGTTTATCTCACAAGCTATTATCTAAATATAATTTAAAATAAATTATATAGTCATTTTGACGGCTTCATTTAACTTGAGTTATTATAGTTTGTTGAGGAACCTAGAGGAGGGAAAGACAACGCCCTCATTATTAATAATAAATTTATTTATTTATATGATTTTGTGGATAGCATTTTAATTTGTTGCCTTTTCGGTATCAGAGGCCATGAGAAATATATAATAAATTAGGTATATATCCACCCATATTTATTTAAATTAATTGCTAATCAAAATAATTTCAATAAATTTACTTTCTCAGGTCGTTAAACTGTTTCTTGTTTCATGGCCCAGGATCAATCATCCTGAGCGATAAATTTGGAATTTTTAATACTCCAATGCGAAAATAATAATTTCACTTATTTAAATTATTTGGTTTCTAAATAAATTTTTTAGAAAATTGTTAGAGTCGAGGTGTGAAAATCTTAGCATGAATAATTAATTTTTTTCTCCGATTTATTAAGTCTGAATTATTTTCATTAAAAAAATAATATACTTTTCATAAATAAATATTATTTCTAGATTCATTTTTAGGGAGATTCACTTTGCAATAAAATAAAAATATTGCTTCTATCTTTTCGTCGAGAAAGAGTCAATATACATTCAGAATAAATATAAAAAAAAAGAAATACAAATAAAGAACAAAAGGTCTGAGGACATCGATTTCTAATCTAATTCGTTTACTACTCAACTTTATATTTAAATAAAAAAAAAAAATAGTATAAATGCTGAAATACTAGACTACATTTTTCGGCTAAAATAAATACCGCAATTTTTTGGTATTTTTGAATTTTCTTTATATAGTCATAAAGGGGCTTGCTCTTGGAATTTGGTTTAGAGAGGGGCGGATGCTAGAATTTTTTTTTTAATTAACAAATTCTGATTAGAGTAGAATATTATAAATTACCACTGATAATAAATGTTAAAATAAAAAAAAAATTTATACGATATATTATTTAAATCTGTGCCCGTCGATCTTACCGTCCATAACAAAATGAAATGACTCCCGTGTATTTTGCTTACGCCATTATTCAACTCACTCCCAGAGGTCGTTCATTTAAATGTCGCATAATAAATTGGACACTATATTTTGTTTCACCTTAAGAGATGATGATTATTATATTATTATATTAGGTCTGCAAACATTATAATAAGTAATAATAGGGAGGATAATATGAAATTTTATGATTTGGATTGAATTAAATTATTAAATTATTACATATACAAAAACATGATACATTCTCACTAGATATGCTTTAAAAAATTTGTGCCTGCAAAACCAAATAAATATTTTATTTGACCTTTATTGATATAATTCTTTATTACTTTCTCTTACCTCTATATATGTTAATATATTGGATTCATGTCAAAAATTCGATGTCGAGATTTTGATGGACATACACGTTTTGAGGTCCCCTAAATCCAAAAAAAAAAAAATGGTTTTTGCGACCTGGTCTGTCTGTGAACAAAATATCTCAAGAATGAAAAGAGCAAGGAGATTTTTATATTTAAGAAGAAATTTTATATTTAAGTTAGGCACCTCTCTGGCACGTGACACGAAGCTTTTTAACAAAATCGATCAAAGAGTACTAGTACTTTACTGGTATAATTTTTCAGTTTTTTTCTGATTTTCTCAAAATTCGCTTAAACGATTTTGCTTGAAATTCAAAAATCAATTATTTTTTAGATGCTCTTTCATATATATATTCTCATTTTGCTCTCAAAATTGTTTGTTGTTGTTGCCATGGTAACAAAATATAAATATTTTCCCATGTTTATAAATTTTACCTCCAGAATTCTAATATATCGCCTGAAACTAAATATATCTCGACACAAAAAAAATATGGTGTGACAAGCTCTTCGGTAATCACAAGTTCTGTGCTGTGCGATCAGTCATACCAGATTTTATCTTTTTGATTTTTTTTTCTTTATTATTTTATTTTTTTATTCTTTACAAAAAAACTTTTATAAAAGTGCAATCTTTTTGATATTAGATATATGTTTATTTATATTTGTATTCAATCAAGAAAATTCACTCAAAGTTTCTGATCAGTACAAAAACATAAAAATGATAAAAAGTCTTAAAAACATAAAATCTTGAATAATAAGTTTTAAATAACATAAAAGTTGAAAAACATCTAATAAGCAATTTTTACTCATACCAATCGTATACAAATTTTTTTTTTTTAAAGACTAAATTTATTCCGCCTCGCCCTGCGAAAATTTTGTTTTTGACCAAATTTTTTCACCCTGCGAAAAATTTTTTTTACAATGCTATAATTTTTTTTTTTTTGGGGCGGGCCCCTCCCCCCTTATACACGTCCCTGGTGTATGTGTGGAATGGGAAAGTGTGTTTTTTAATAAAAAAAAAAAATTATAAATATTCGTAAAATAAGTTCAAATAACACGAAAGGGAAAAAGCATGAAAAATCAAAAAAGCAAAAAGCATAAAATCAATCTCAATCACTTAGTTTTTCCTAATTCGTATAGATTAAATATCAAATGTTGTTATAAATTAAAGCTTTTCTTAAATCGCTCTCTGATCAGTGATGCAAATTAATCTTATTTTAAAAGAGTTTTTATATAAAATATGCCGTTTAGATATTTTTTTCCTGATTCTAAAGAGATCGAGAAGGGATGGATTTAATCCTCGGCCTGATTTTCATATTACAATAAATGCGTGTTTTTTTGGCATTGTTGATATATTTTTTGTTATCCGGGACTGGATCATGGATGGCATTGAATATTTAAATGGCGGCCCCGGGCTATACGAAATCGCCCATTCGATTGGAATGCCTCTTTCGCTATTTACTTGAAATGATCTTCATCAATATCTCACGATCAAATAGAAGCTCCTCTGAAGCTCTCTTCTCTTCTTCTTGTGTCCTTGAGAATTCTCCTCCTTATAGGCAAGACAGCCAATTGGCTTCATGGAATTTTGATTTTCTCTACTGGCGCCGAGTGTGCGCCACAGATTGAATGAAAAAAAAAAAAAAAAAAATCGCACCCCTACCATCCTAAGTTACGCCCTTTCCACTTTTTTCTACCCACCACCTTTATCGAGTGACGGCACTTTTTGTCGCTTTGCACTCTTGTCGCTTGCTTTTATTTTATTTTTTATTTATTTATTTTTTTTTTTCTTTCGTCGCGCCTTCATATTATTTCCACGCTTGACGCATATCCTTTATACGACAAGAACGCCAAGAAATAAATTGATATATTATTTTCTTGGTACTACGGTAAAAAATAAAGGCATATTTTTAGTGAAATTTATACACTTCTTTCTTACGTTTAAATTCGCAGATACAATCTACTTTTTTTTTTTAATTTTATTTAAACAACAAACCAGAGGAAAAAAAGAAATAATAAATTTTGTTCTAAAAAAAATATCTGGATATGTTATTTACATCCGATTTCTTATAGTTATCTTCTTTGAAACACTAAACCTCTTCAAGGTAGGTTATAGACATTGACAGACTTGACATTTAAAGTAGCTTTTCACAACCTTTCCACTCTTATAACAATGTTCAAATTTTAATGAACTCCAATGTCCATGTAACAATTTTTTTTATTAATGATAATTAATGGAAACGAAAAATGAATATTACTTTAATCGTATATTTCAAAAGAAAAAAAAAATTACTTGACATTGGCTTAACTCTGAAAATAATTAGATAAACATATGACCTCTGGTCAATGGCTTGAAATAAATTTAAAAAAATCGTGTGACTGGTCGCACATCACACAACTTTCTCTTACCTTTTATAAGAGAATGTTGTGTTCTGAGCGACCAGTCACACCAGATTTTTTGTGTCGATATTTTACAAAACCCTGTTTGGGAAAGGCTTTAAAGATGTGAGTTGGGATTTCTAGACAGAATAATAAAATTTATTTAAATTAATACGACTGGAGAAACGATTATTATTAACTTCTCTCTTAAAATCTGAATAATTACCCGAAAAACATATTTTTTTAAAATTGTTTTCTCATATTTTTAAAAAATTCTGAAATTTCCAATTTGGGTGTGGAGTAAATTTAAATTTGTTTAGATTAACTGTTTATTTAGTATAGAGTCCTGATGGGGAGTCCTCCTTTCTTTACTAAACACTTTGACTAAAATAATCTATTCAAACAAGTTTAGTTTCTAAATAACTTTCCACTCGAGTAAAACACTAGTTATCTTTAGTTCAGCTTATCTCCTCAAATTTATATTGTAGAATTAATTTTTCTAAGATATTTTCTAATAAGAAATTCAATTTTTTTAAATTTTTCACTCTAATAATTCTTTTAATCATATACAAGTTATTATTTTCTCTTCTTCTACAAAGGATTAATTAAAAACTTGTTTTTAAATTTAAATTCCATACACACCAGGTATGAATCCTGAATATTTATTTAGAAGTCATGAGAGAGATGAAATTTTCTCTAAAATCTGAAACCACGATGATAAAATCCACCCCCAATAATCTTCTTTAAATAAAAAAAGTTAATATTTATTTTTGATGTATTGGACTAGAGAGACACGGTATATTTTTACTTTCTCTTATTACTCTATATATGAAATATATATAGAGAAAGAAAGTATTGTTTTTAATTTTATTTTTTTGCTCTGAAACCAATGTGTTTACATTTGAAAAATTCCAATATCAATGATGGCGGTCCTTCTATATTTTTGTTCCTCGGGGTCATACTTTTGAAGTTTCGAAATATTTGTTTTAAATAATAAAACCTACCTTGATTTGAGGAAGGCATAGAAAATGAGAGAAGGCCGAAACAGGACCAGACCAAATGCTTAGTGAGGTTTTCTATCCATTTATTTTTAAAAGGATCGATGATTCTACCCTCTCCACATCCCTATTGTCACTAGATCTTAGAAGAAGCATGTCTGCACTCTCTCTCATCTATAGGTACTATCATGGTCAATGCTCTGCCGAATTAAAATCAATTATCCCACCCAATGCAACATATACACGGAACAGAAGAAAGGCATCGTCCCAGCATCCCTATTCTCTTCAGATCACGACTAACAACTAGTCAATTCCAATCTTCCTTTATCCCCATGACCTCCCGTGATTGGAACTAGCTCCCTGCTTCTATCTTCCCCAAAACCTACAATCTTCAGACTTTCAAGTCTAACCTCAACAGGCTTCTTCTCAGTTCCCGCATTTGAGTTCCCTTTTATGCTTCTCCTTTATTTACTTATTTATTTTTATTTTTTTTTTTAACTATATTCTTCCTCGCTGCATGTGACCACTGGTCATTATAGGTCTTCGGACCTTATGCACCCATTCCAAAAAAAGCCTATATATTTATCTAGGCCCTATTTTTAATTTTTTTTTTTTAATTTTCTCTTTCAGCTGCTAAGTTAATTGGTTTATCTATATATAGGCTATTCTTTATTATGATAGTAACCATTGCAATCGGGAGAAGTTTGACACGCTTGTTTTTCGGGGCCCACCCAAGATTCCGCCATGCTTAGCATTGCTTAACGGCAACGATATCGGCTATGTGATGGGTGCCAGATTGTCCCCGAAACGTTATCCGTGTTAAAGTAAACTTATAATAGTATATAGTATAGGCCCGAAAAATAACTTTAATTTAAATTAAATTGTGTATCGAATAAAACAAATACAGTATTTTTTAATTGAAGAATTAAATTATTATCATACACATGCAAATAACATCCCATATACTTTGAAATTCAGACCATGAAAATAATAATATTATGGATTAAAACATGAACAAACGAATATTCTGCCTGTCTCAATTAAACCAGATTCCATATTAAATAAACATATTAAAATTTAACATATAAACACTTCATTTTTTTTTCTTTATGAATAATTTACATTCTTAATCGTTGGAAAAAATTGTTTTTTGTGGATTTAATTGTTGAAATCAATTTTTAACTTCGCCCACCAACCGAACAAGCTAAAGTTAATGTAATCGTAAAAAATATCGTAATTGAAATAAAATTATCAAAATGAGTTCCATTCTGGGAATCCATTTAAGTAGTTTTTGGAATGATGTGTGTATGCATAGGCGTAGCCACGGGGGGGGGATTTGGGGGTTCAAACCCCCCCCATTGGACCCAAGCCATGACTAGATATTTAATCTCTATAATACAAAAATACTTTTTTTCTCTATATATTTCATATATAGGGTAAGAGAAAAGTAAAATATAATAATTTTCTCTAGCTTAAAAAAAAAAAAAAATTAAATAAAACGCAAAAAATTCGAGAAAATTCAAAATTTTCCCATTGAAAAGAATTGATTTTTGTTATGCTTTATAAAAAATTAAAGCCGCTTAAAATTGATTAAATCTCGCAAATGAAAAATAATAAAAATTATTATATAAATAAATTTTTTATTTTTTTCTTAAAGAGGTGTGATAGGAGTCTGGTCAAGAGGGACACTCTGGTATTTTAGGCCCATTTACATAAAATTAAGAGATTTGCATTATTTATTGCCTGATACGAGTTGATTGAAAAATTGCGGCACTTAATTAAGAAAGGGCGGGCCCGAGCCACCTCCGAGGGGGTCCAGGGGGGTGAAGCGAAGGTGGGGTAAGTGGCTAGTCATACATTTCATTAGACGCCCTATACTGCCCTATTAGTCGGGGTGGGGGGAGAATAATCCTAAACCCCCCCCATCAAAAATTTCTGGCTACGCCTATGCACTGTGTATGCCTGGGGTAATTTTATTCGTCATCGATTACTCAAAAACTAATTATTCAATTATGGGAATTCTTAATTATAGACCATATTTTCTTTATTAATTATTTATTAAAAATATAAATACTGTACAACGTTTCGACTACTTATTCTGCAGTCGTTTTCAAGTACTGTGTGCTTACTCTGACTTAATCGAACTGAATTATTCAATTGTTTTGAAATTTTACATACACAAACTAGACGTAAAAGCCAAGAACTAAAAAAGATTTTTGAAATTATCGGACCATTAGGGGGGCTCTTGAAGGAGGGTGGAATATTTTTTTTTCTCTTACCTATATACAGTATTTTTCTTACATAACATAAAATTTTATTTTCTATATAATCAGAAACTAGAATTTTTCCTGAGTAAAATTAAATATTACCTAATAACATTCTATCAAAACCACTACTTTTTTAGACATCCATAAAAAAAAAATAAAATGAAATCTAATAATAAATGAATCGTTTATTTCAGAAACCACCTAAGTGCGTTTTTTTTCAACTTTCGGAAAACTAAAAAAAAACTGTTTTGCAGCTTAAGTATAGGTCTAGTCTACTTCAAATATTTTTTTATCAAATCATAAACATGCTATTGGGATAATCTATTTAAAAAATTATTTTTCTCCTTTAAGTTTTTGAGTAATTAATTTTTGAAAAAATTGCACTTAGGTGGTTTCTGAAATAAACGAGTGATTTTTTAAAAATTATTATTGAAATTAAGTCAAACCATTAATTTTTACCTGTTTTGGTATCAAAGGTAAGTAACAGACACACTTAAGTATAAATAAGAGTGTTTTTACTATGCCTAAATCGAAAAATACAAGTAGACTACACGCTACAGTATGTCTATATACAACAGCGTATATACAGAGTCATACTGCAGTCCTTTGAGCCTAGCATTCCGAATAATGTTCCGTTTGTATTTTTCTTCGTGCACAACACCACGCCTACGCTTGGGAATAGGTTCATCATCTGAACTATCCGACATGGCTTAAGAACTATATAATGTTATATTGTATTTACATGGTTTTATATTTTATTTATATTGTTTTGTAAAATGTTATATATTGTATATTATGGGGATGGCCTTTGGCACCCGGCTTAATAAAAAAAAAATAGCTTTTATGGTCAAGTAGCTAGGCGTTACATAAATAGGGCTATTTTTCGATATTTTTTTGCCTAAAAAATGAGGTTTTTCGAGAAAAAAACTAATTTCCGAGTTAATTACTCGGGATTTTTTTTATTTATTCTATTAGAGGATTTGTTTCTGCACCAAATGACATCTCATTTAGTCTGATCGGATTAGCCGTTCGGAATCTACAGGGGTTTAAACTTTCAAATTAGAATTTACCGCAGCGCGGTAAAATAAAATGATAGGAAAAAAATAAATGGTGAAATCTTTAGCTGAAAACTCATTCTTTCTAACCGTATATTCTCCATAATTATACCTCTTAAGACAGAGGAGTTATTCAAGCCGATAAACTTTTTCGTGCATGCCCCTCTAACTTGCCTCTATAGACACATGATTTGTAAGACGTTGTCACGTCAAAAAAAACTATATAATGTAATAATAAACAACAAAATAACACCTAATTTTCATCGAAAACTAACTACTCAGTGTTAGGTAACCTTTGAATCAAACCACCGAGTCACAAAACACGTGATGTCTACACGGCACGAGTGAAATTTACTGCAGAAAGAACCTAAGCGACGGCTGCGAGTCACAAAACACGTGATGTCTACAGGGCATGAGTGAAATTTACCGCAGAAAGAACCTAAGCGACGGCGCTTGAGTTCTTTCTGAAATAAACGGATTATTTTCAAGGCTGCCAAATAGCATTGCTGATGAGGAACATTGGTTATTTCGGCACTAAAAGATGTATTTACCTTTAAATTGTACATTAGCACCAAAAACACATTTTTTTGAAATTTTGTCCCTTAGGTGCTTTCTGAAATAAACGATTCAAATACAAACTTCAGAACATTTCATAATTCTATGTTAATTAATAATTACAATCTAATTAAAACACTACTTTTCGCCAGGACTTGATAATGAGGAAATATTCTAATAATGAGGGATAAAATTCTCAGAAAATTTCATTAATAAAAATAAATTTTTTAAAGAAAAAATAAACGGAAAGTTCGGACCAATATAATTTCCCAGAAGAGAGACATTTCGATCTTAGGCTGGAACCGAAACGTCTCGTCTTCACCCTGAACACTCCATTTATTCTTTTTTTCTCTGGCCATAGTCTGCTTATCAATTTCAATGTCATCGTCTTTCTTTTTTTTAATTGATTGAAAGGTTCCTTTATTTCATTCATGTGTAAAAACAATATTACCTTAAGAATTCGTCGATTCTTTTTATCAAATTATTTTTTCCTTTCTCATTTTTTTCCCCCTTTAACTTTATTTAATTATAGCCAAGTTTGTGGTTGTCTCCAAATTTATGATTCACTCTTACTTTTTTTTTCTCTTTAATCAGCGACCTTAGGTCATTGCCATTCAAAATACAATATTTGTAAATATGATTATGTTATAAAGGTGATACAGAAAATTAATGAACATGCAACGAGTCAATATATGATGATACATTAATGAATATTTTTTCCAAATTATAGTCCTTATCTGAAACATGCTGATCAAAAATGTTCTTGATAATAAAAAACAATACTTTCTCTCTCTATATATTTCATATATAGGGTACGAGAAAGTAAAAATTAACTGTTTGAGCTTTTCGTTATTTTCTATATTTGATGGGTTATTCCTATTTTCGAAGTGGGGGCTATTTAGGATTGGAACTGACGGAATATTCAGATGATTAGATATATTAGTAGTGGGTATAAAATTGGGCGAGGATCTTTCAGCATCTCGAGTCGAACTGTTTTCTTTTGATGAGCTGCAACGAATATAATTGTTAATTCGAGCTGGTTGTTCCGGAGTTGAGGATCGTGCTTTATTCGCATATGATTCTTCTTGAGATTTTTTTGAAAGTGATATTTCAGCTTCTAGAAATGGCAGATTTTTATCCGACATTATTCTTTTTATTTGGCTTTGTCTATTAAATTCATAGCAATTGGCAGCATCATTTGCTTCGTGTAATCCTTGACAATTCGCACATTTAATAGGGAGAAAGCATTCTTGCGAGGATTGTTGATGTGAGTTTGCGCATCGCTGGCATCTTTTTTCATTTAGGCAATGGAACATAGTGTGTCCATATTTAAAGCAATTTTGACATTGTACTACTCTTTGTATTAATGGTTCGACTTTACAAATAACTCCAAAGAGTTTAATCTCTCTTGGCAACGACTGCCCCCGAAAGGTAAGGAAGACCACTGGAGTGTTTATCCTATTATTTGGATTATATTTATCTTTTTTTGTACATCTTTTAATTTTTAAAATTTGCTGTTCTGACTCAATAAAAGAGATAATATCGTCTTCTGATAGTGAGGTGTCTATATCTCTAACGACCCCTTGTCTCGTTAAAGAAAAACTTGGTATAAAAGCAATTAGATCCTTTGCGACCCATAGTGAAGACTGTACTAGGGTATTTGCATATGTGAAGTTATTTAATAAAATTTTAATTCGATATCTATTTATCTTATTAATATACCTTACATCTTTATAAATATCTAAAAAGTTATCTCTTAAATATTTTCCAACAGACATAGAGTGAATATGTTTCTTACTTTTATTTTCAATATAGACCACAAATGGGCCCTTGTCGGATTGAACATATAAATTATTTTTATATTTTAAATATCTTGCTTCTATATTTTTATTATTAACTATGCTATGAGAAGCCGAGTTTATCTGCGTCAGGGCAATTGAATGTGTAGGGAGATTAGAAATTACCTGGTTATTACCCTCTGGCACATTAGTATTATTATTAGTTAAAGGGGCAGCAGGCCTTACTTTTGCTTGTAATGATGAGCTTGTTAAATCTTCCTCCAACTTCCTTTTGGGGGTCTTTTCAGAATCAAGCGCAGAAGCAATCCTAAATAGATATTCATTGTCCTCTTCTATACTATCCTCTTCGGAAAATTCATTAAACGTTTTGTCCTTTTGGGTCCCCATTGGGGCCCAATTTTTATCACGGAGTAATCAAATCAACTTAAAATTAGGTTTAAAACTTAAACCGCACTTGAAAAAATTAAAATATATTAATAAATTTAATATATTTATATTAAATAAATTTAACAGGAGGCGAAAATTTCTAATGTTTATCTTTAGAAAACTGCCTATTGGATCATTCACTCTTACTTGGATGAACAAATTGCTGACGTTGGGTTTGATCATTTAAATAATTAGCATAATAACAACAAATTTTTTATTCAATCTAATTTTTTTTTTGAACCTATTTTATATTCAAAACAATAATAATATTATTAAGATAATAGAAATACACTTGCAAATGCAAATAAATTCTAATGGATAATCACTTTTTATGAAGTTTAAATTTTATTTTTCTTTCTTTGTGAAATGTAGAATGAATTGAATAAAATTTACTGGGTAATAATATAAGTTTGAATTCCTTCTTAAGTCATGCCTATTTGAATAGGATATCCATGTTATATTACCTGATATAGGTTGATAAAAAGGAGCGTATTTCTGATCCTATTTACTATCCTATATTTTTTTTCCAATTATTCATATCTAGCTAACAGGCTAGTAAATCTTTTTTCTATTTCCACCTGGAAATTATTTTACTAATGTAACAAAAGGAAAACATTATTTAGTGCATTTTTTGTTTAGTTCAAATCAAATAAAGCCGGCGAGCCTGGCAAAAAGAACAGCCTTGGAGGCAAAATCGGGATAGGTGCCTCCCGACAAACAAGACTGTTGAACGCCCACCGGAAGACATAGATATAATTATATTTAAAAGAAAATTTAATCAATTTATAAAGTCAAATGGCGCTTAGCTTCTAGTTTCAAAAGTAAAAGATTCCTAGGGAAGGGTTAAAGGGGGTATTTACCCCCATTCCCCGCGATATTTGAGAAAAATATTTTTTTTTTCTGAATTTAATTTTATATTTAACATAAAATTTTAAAAATTAATACTTAAAAATTTGATTTGTATATATATTCTGGTGAACAAGTATAGAATCCCCCTTTAAATTACCGAAAGTAAGAAAAGATTATGTGTTGTGCAAACAGTCACACCAGATTACTCCCTCCCCTCCCGAAAAACTCCTCTGGATCCGCTCGCTCTTGATAACAATCAATTGAAATGAATAGAAAAGAAGTCTAATTGACTTAAGATGCCGAAAAAGATCTTGAATTTAAAAAAAAAGTCAAATGACCTCAGCAGCCGAAATCACTTTAATAATCAGAAAAAAATAGTTTTTTTGAGATTTTAACTAAAGGCCACTTCACACGGAGAGTTTTCAGATTGCTGTGACGTCAATTTGACGCAAATTGAGCCAGTAGTGTTATGCACTCACACGAGACGTGCACCAACGAAGCCGAAGCTAGCCGAAGCTGGCCGAAGCTTGTTCGTCTGTTTGGATAAAACGTAAGCTGTCAAAATCAAATAACCTTATTTAAGCCATTTGGATACCAGATGGCTTAAATAGAAATCCCTGACCCCACAATAGATATATTCTCTACAACGGTTATCGTCAAAGTCTTATATGGCCTAAGTTGCCGAAAAGACTGTATGAATGTGTGTGTGAATGTGAGTGTGAGTGAGAAAAAAAAGTGTGAATGTTTTTATACAAAAAAAAATCAAATAACCTCACTTTTTGGTTAAAGTCAGCCATGTTGTTGACGTGAAAAATCCGACTCTGTGATTGGTCGACGCATGCGTTTGGAAAAATGCATGCGAAAAAATAGAAGATGCTGTATTAGCCAAAAACCATGCAATCAGACGCTAGGGTCATAAATGACGTCGTAACGCTTGCGATATAACAAGAAAACCCTCCGTGTGAAGTGGCCTTTAGTGGAGCTTTGTTCGAAAAAAATGGAATTCTTTTCAATCAACGCTCAAATAGACTGTAAATAAGCTAGTCAATATATCGTTTAAGATAACATTCAAATTAATCTTATAAGTCAGGACGTAAAACGAACCACTGACGCTTAGCAATTATTAAACTTTTAGCTCTAAGGGACATGCGCTTTAGTATTATTCATATAATTTTCAACCATAATTATGTAATAATATAATTTGAAAATAGGTCAATAGTTCAAAAGGCCATTTTATTCTAAATGAAATATGCTCCAAGTTTATAAAAAGGAGAGAATATATTAATTAAAATTCAGGATGGAATTGAAATACGTATTTAATTATTTTATGATTTTAAGAGATAAAGAAAATTACCTAAATTCCAGTTAAACAAAAAAAAAACTTATAGTGAGAATATTTTACAATTGGCCAATTTGAAAAAATAAATTAAATTACTTATGATCACAGAACGGATTTTCGTGCAATAAAAAAAACTGTTTCATGCATTAAAAACTGCCCTTTCATTCAGTAAAAACTTTTTTTCGTGCAAAATAAAAAAAAATTGATCATTTTATTAATAAAATGACTTAAAAAATTTTAACAATGTAAGAATTTATCTAATTAAATCGATTCTGGGATGAAGGATTTATTGAAATTTACAATAATTTACAGTTCCATATATAAATCAGTTTTTTTTTTTTTTTTTTTTTAATTTAAAGCCTTTTTCGGCATCGGAGACCTTGTTTTTATTTCATTTGATTGGTAGACATTTCAAATGAAATAAATTATTTTTGCATAATGCGAACCTTTGACCCCTAGCTCAAAGAGCAGAATCACTACCGGGGGAGGGGGATGGAGTTAAAAGGGTAGTTTCATAAATAAAATATAAATAAATATTATAATAAATAATTTAACAATCTAGAATTAGGGTTACCAGATGTCCGAACACTCCGGATCTGAGAAATGTCCGGATTTTATTAACATGAGCCGAAAACGTGGTCAAAAAACGAGAAAAATCTACTAAAAAGTCGAATGAAATAGATTTAGTAGAAAAAATGGACTGATTTGAATCAAGCAGGGAAAATTTACTAAAAAAAAGATCGTCTGGCCTCATAATACCTAAAACCTGCATTTTGTCACAATAACTAATCATTAATAATTTAATTAGCTTAAATATTAAATATGAGTAACGAATGTTCTTTTTTTATCATTAATTTTAAAATCTAAAATTTTTTTTTATCAAATATTAGGAGAGGCAAATCGTGTGTCTGAATTCCAAAGTAAATTAATTTAAATTTATATCTCAGGGTTTAATATTATTAATTTCTAGCCTTAAGAGAGCTTCTGAGTTTGATGTGTTTAAATTAACATTATTACATAGATAACTGTTTGAGAATCTCTCCTTGTGAATCCAAAAGGCCAATTAGTAAAAACAATGTTATATACAGTATATTCGTTTTATTTACTTAAATTAATTATAGAACGTGGATAATTCAAAAAATGAATTAAAAAAACTGGTGTGGCTGGTCGCACAGCACAAACTCTTAGCTTCGGTAATTTAATGTTATGTTCTGTGCTTGTCTCACTAGTCAAGATATTTTTAGGTTCCAGCCGTACATTAGAATTTTAATTTTATAAAATTTATAAACATGGAAAAATATTTTTGGAACGAAGTTTTTTAACGCGGCTTATGGGACGTCTGTTGTTTTTTTTTATATTTCATTACCATGGCAACCATTTCTCTCCCATCTTTACTATGAAATACTAGAGTAAAGTATGTTTCAAACAATTTTCATAGCAAAATGAAAATATATACATTTTAAAGAACATCTAAAAAAAATTGGTTTAGGAATTTGAATCAAAATTATTAGAGCAAATTTTGAGAAAATCGAAGAAAAAAAAAATAAACTAAAAGAGTACATCGGTGAAATAAAATACTAGTACTTTTTGACCGATTTTGTTCAAAAGCTTCATTTTATTTGCCAGCGGAATACCTTACTTAAATATCAAATTTCAACCTCCTAGCTCTTTTTGTTCTTGAGATATTTTGTTCACTAACACACACACACACACACAGATAGACCATTTTGCTGGATCCAATTTTTTGAACTTACGGAACATCAAAACGTGTATTTTCATTAAAATCTCTACATATAATTTTTGACATGAAACCAATTCTTTCTCTCTATAGCTACATTAGCATATTAATATACACATAGATAAGAGAAAGTAAAAAAAGAAATTATAGTTGCTTCATATTCTGGGAGGTTCAGAGTGCAAAGCCCCCCTCGAGTAAAAAAAGCATACCCACTGAAGGCGACAATTGTTTTACGAAGGCGAGCAAAGGTTATTGCGGCTAGTTACCTTAGTACAAGATGTCTTGAAAAGGAATTTTAAAATATTTTTTATATTCATTCTAATTTAATATTATTACTACTATAACCCAGAAGCAATTTAATTAGGTAAATGAAAGAATAAAAGTCTAATAAATTAATTAATCCAGAGGAATATTCCATTTTCCTTTATCTCCATTTTGCATAGGCATAACTGCCCCAGAACTTATACAATTAGTCCAAATAACGGAAACTAACAATAATCCATTAAATTTATCTCCTCATATATAATCTTAGCTTTTTCTTCCGAATAAACATTTTCAGTAATAGAATTATCTGATAAAAGAGAATTCTAAACATATTCATGACTCTCAGTTTTTTCTTGGCACACACCTGCAGTAGGCCTATATATTTCCACTTTGGTAGACTAAACTTTGGTTGGATTATCTTCTCACTGCTAATTTAATATTATATTGAGAAACGAGGATTTAATTAAAATTATATATACGTCTATAGTGTAAATTACCCCGGAAGGCAATTCGCTTTTTGCATATAACATGCTCTGAGAAAGAAATGATTCATCCAGAAGAGGGAATTACCATTTCTCTCTTAAAACCAAAATAAATTTTTTTTATTAAAAAAAAAATGATCTCTCAATTGATAGAAAATATAATTTTTACTTTCTCTTACCTATGTATATATGTAATATAGGTATATAGAGAGAAAGTATTGGATTCATGTCAAAAATTCGATGTCGAGATCTTGATGGATCTTCACGTTTTGAGGTCCCCTGAATCCAAAAAAGTGGATTTCGCGACATGGTCTGTCTGTGGGTGGGTGGGTGGGTGTGTGTTCAATTTTAAGCATGAAGGAATTGAGCTACGAGGTTGAAATTTTATATTTAAGTTAAACACCCCCCGGGATCGGAAAAATAAGCTTTTAATCAAAATCGGCCAAAGAGTACTAGTACTTTACTGATGTACTTTTTCAGTTTTTTTCGATTTTCTCAAAATTTGCTCCAACGATTTTTTTTAAATTCAAAAATCAATTAATTTTTAGATTCTCTTTAAAATGTATATTCTCATTTTGCAATTGAAATCTTCTGAAGACCACTTTACTCTTGTATTTCATAGGGAAGAAAGGAGAAATGGTTGCCACGGTAACAAAATATAAATATTTTCCCATACTTACCCCCCCCCCTCTCTCCCCCCCCCCCCCCCCCCCCCCCCTTCTCTCCAACCCGAAATAAATAAAAAATTTTTTTTTTTGGGTGTTATTTTTTATATTTTAGAGGAAAAAAAAAGACCGGGGGGGCCGACCCCCGGGGGTTTATAGAGAGGTAGCACGCCAACCCCTTCGCCATGCCGAGGGCTCCCATACTTATAAATTTTACATCTGAATTCATATGTTCCGAACTGTCGGGAACTAAATATATGTCGACACAAAAAATCTGGTGTGACAAGCACAGAACACAACTTTCGATTACCGAAGGTAAGAGAAAGTTGTGTGCTGTGCGCCAGTCACACCAGATTTTTTACATATTAAATGGATATTTTTACGAAGGTCTGTTTGTTGTTGGGCCATTTATAATCTACCTTGGTAATTGAACTCCGGTCTCTAGGGTGGTCCAAGCTTATGAGGCAAAAAAAAAAAAAATTAAAATAGAAGTTCTGCCACCCCTTTCTTTTGCTACACCTACCATTCCTATTATGTGTTCAAAATTTCAACCCCCTGGCTTATATAGATAAGCGGTGCTCATCAACTTTGAAATATCTTAATTTTATGAAAAATCCTTAAAAACAACTTTTCAGGACATTAAGTAAAATACATAAACTATGCATCAAAAGTAAGATTTTTTAAATTTAAAAATAGTATTTATCAAAACTGACCTGTAACAAAAGAAACACAAAACAAAACAGAATCAAGCATTTTTCAGAAAATTTCCAAAAACAACTTGAGTTGGAGCAAGTGCTCAGTACTTGATAACAACTGCAGAATAAGCAGTCGAAACGTTGTATAGTAGTTATATTTTTAATTAATAATTAATAACAAAATGTGGTCTTTAATTAATAACTCCCATAATAATAACAACATTCAATTGAGCACCCTCTTCCTCTAAAGCTAGCCAACTGAAATTTTACAAATTTATTACTATGGATACATACTACAAATTTATGGGGTGGTCAAATTGAACAACAAAAAAAAAAAATTTTTTTAATCATTAGAAAGCCAATATCCTTCTGATCTAACGAATAAACTCCCACAACTAAAAATTTATTACATCTATTGAAAGTCACAATAATAATTAAATGTTTACTAGATGACAATTCACTAAAGCATCCTAAATATGGTTAATTTATTCTTGGAACTTTTTCATTTAAAATGGGTATGAGGCCAATACAGTTGTTAGATCTGCCTTCATCTGTACTCTGTGATTACCAAGAAAAAAAAATCTTTTATTTTCTACTTATAATTTTTATTTATTTTAATAATTGGAATATTTTTTCAGTGGCGTAGTGAGCTTAACTCGCGCCCGGGGCACAATACCTTTTTAGCGCCCCCCCCCCGCATTCGAAAACCATAACATTATACAGGGGCGTATATAGAAATTTTTTGGGGGGCCCGAACTCAAAAATTTTCTTGCCTGCGGAAAATTTTTTGCCCTGCTGTTTAAATCATTTTACCTTTTTTTTTAGAGAGGCTAAACTAAGTTTTGCGTAATTTTTCCTCCTTCCTGCGGAAAAATTTTATTTTTTTTGCGGAACCAAATTTTTCCTTCACGCGGAAAATTTTTTTAATTTTTTTCCCGGACATTAAAATTATTTTTTGTTTTGTGAATTTGTTTGGCGCCCCTTTGTGAGTAGCGCCCGGGGCGTGATGACCCCCCCTTGCCCCCCTCTCGCTACGCCACTGTATTTTTTACTTGGTGTTTTTTTGTCTTTATACATATCAAATAATAAGCACTAATAATATGAGAAGGATAAATCATACGGAGTGGTATTAATTTAGATAAAGGAAGAAGGCTTCTCTTGAAAGGCTTGTATCTTGTTTCAACTTAATTTGTTCGTTACGTTACAACTCATAACGATTTATCATCTGTTGGGATAAGAAAGAAATTTAAGTAACCTTCTAGCAAAATTGTACATAATACCGAATTTCAAATCGAAGTCCAGAAACGACATCTTAAAAAAAAATAATAAATATTTATAAATATAAAAAGAGATATTATCATTTATATTAAAAAAATATAAAAACTCCATAAAGAAAAAAAATTCATTCCTGAAGGCAATCTATGATATTAAAAGAAGAGATTAACTAATAAATATTCATTTAAAATTTTGTGTGAAATTATTCATGCAACAGTTAAAGCTTCTTTAAAATATTAATTCATTAAATTGAAGGTTTGTTAAAGGTTTGAAAATTGTTAGAATTAAGGAAAAGATCTAGGGGATAATTTAGAAATAGAAGAGACGATTATTTAAAATTTAAAATAGAAAAGCGATCTATACAAGGTTTGTTCACTAGAAAGATGTTTAGATACTGTAAGACATCCACCACTCTTACAAATTCGAAATAAATCTCCATTAACATTACATTATCGAATTCATAACTAATAAAAGTTATTAGTAATTTATTTAATTAACCGAATCCATTCTAATTATTGTCTCTTGTATAAAGCTCAAATTACTCTTTCAAGTTCCATTCTCAGATTACATACATTTTCTATTTAACTTTAACCATCGAATGGAATTCGATATATTGTCTATGTTTTATTAAATGTCCGCATTCCTAATCTCTAAAACTCTATGGTATGTTAAAACATTTCACAATAATATTAACTTACTTTCACAGGTCAAAAGATACATCCTCATTGAAAATAACCATGAAAATTTATTAAATCTCAGAATTATTGGTTAAACCTATACAAGTGGAAGAGAATAAAAAAAAAATCATATCGTTAAAATGAGAAAATTCGATCAAGTGATGTGGAAGAACTGCATAAATATTTCGAAATTCAATTAAATATTTGAAATATTTTGTACACAGGTGGGATTTCTTTTGATCAAATAAAATTATTGTAAAATGAATTCTTTTAATACCGACAATAATAATATATTTGAATTTGTGATCGATGACAAAGTAACCCCTCGCAGTTAATCAACCAGTTTTACGTGAAATTTAATTATTCTTTAATTTTATTTTGGTAAATTATTGGTCTTTTTTCTGGCATTCAAAGATGTTACAAATTTTTTATTCTGTTCTAGCCTGAATAAAAATTAAAGGTAAGAAAAATTTTGTTCTCCAAAATATTTTTACCATGAATTATTACAATGGTAAACACGATTTTTGGATCTGGCTTCTGCTTAAGAAATTTTCGTTTCTTCTACGCTAAAAATAAAGGGAAAAAATAATTTTT
This sequence comes from Euborellia annulipes, assembly GCA_023213315.1. Lineage (NCBI taxonomy): Eukaryota > Metazoa > Arthropoda > Insecta > Dermaptera > Anisolabididae > Euborellia > Euborellia annulipes. The sequence continues at coordinate 5,335 of JAKCPI010029437.1, read as the reverse complement.
TTGATCAAAGTTTGCTTTTGTAGAAACTAGAGCATTTTTGGGATTTTTGAAAAGAAATAACAAAAAATCAAGTTTAAAAATGATTATTTTTTGCATGACTTTTATGTTTGTACGGGGCTTAGTCAAAATAATAAGAACACCGGACATATAGACAATATTTATTTATTAATGATGTTTTGAGCCACCATTTGCTTGTAGAAATTTTTCCAGGTTATTTGGGAGTACTCTAGGATCCAGAGTTTTTGATCATGTGCTAATTTGAGGTGAGGAAGAAGACGGTTGCAAAAACCTCAAAATTTTAGGACTTTTCAGTTTTTATTTCGTTTTATATTTCGTAAACTAAGCATATTTTGTACGCCATAGTACAATACAAAATTGTAGAGCATTAAATTTGCTAAAATTTGGTTTTTAAAACGAATATGTAGACCCAACATTAACCGAGATACGGCCGATCAAAGTTAGACCAAGTTTCTCGAATTGTAAAACAAATAGAAATTCGTTCGGCCATATCTCGGTTAATATTTTTTATTCATTACAACACCTTTGGTACTATGGTGCACAAAATATGTTTAGTTTGCAAAATAGAAGCGAAAAACTGAAAAAGTCCAAAGTTTCTCGAAATGTAAAACAAATAGAAAATTTGATCGACCGTATTTCGGTTAATATTGGTTCTACATATTCGTTTTTTCAAAATTTAGCAATTTTAATGCTCTAAAACTTTGTAATATATTATACAATATGGCGTCTTGTAACAAAATAATTTTTTTTTTTTTTTCACTCACACTTTTTCCTCAGTCACTCTCACATTCACAGTCTTTTCGGCAACTCAGGCCATATAAGACATTTACGATAACCGTTATTGATTTAATATACATATATGGGGTCCAGGGATTATTATTCTTATTTGGTATCCAAATGGCTTAAATCGGACTGCCTGGGGTCCGAACCCGCGACGTTTGGTATACGATGTTAGCACGCTAGCCTCTACACCAAGCCCCGAGGGCATAAAATTTTTTAAAAATATAATTGTATTTTAAAGTAAAAAAAAAATAAGGACTTGAGTTTGGAGAAAGAGAGAAAATGAAAAAAATTTTTATTTAACCTATGTTTTTTTTTTTCTTTTTCATTTTCATTATAAATTCTCTGAATATTTCATTCAATGCTTTTCAGTTTGTTTTTGATAAAACCTATCATTTACTGTATATACCATATAAATATATATATACTATTCCATCATTCAGTTGTTCTCATCCAAATTAATACAAATATGGAAAATAATTTTTTACATATTTTTGAATCAACAACTAAAATTCAATTCAATATCATTTGCTATTAATATAATAAATTATTTATTGATATTTCATATTGTTCTAATATTAATACATTCCAAAATTAAAACCCTTCATATTTTTAATTCTCTCTTTTATACATTTTGCAGGGGTGAACCACCCTTCGTAATTATCTGAAATGTAAAATATGTGAATTGTATTTATAATTTAATTCAGGGAGATTTTGTAAAACAATTTCAATAAATAAAAAAAAAAAAAATTTGGCACCTACAATTTTGATTCGATTAATTTTTACTTTCTCGTACCTCTATATATATGTTAATATATAGAGAGAGAAAGTATTGGTTTCATGTCAAAAATTCGATGTCGAGATTTTGATGGATCTTCACGTTTTGAGGTCCCCTGAATCCAAAAAAGTGGTTTTCGCGACATGGTCTGTCTGTCTGTCTGTCTGTCTGTCTGTCTGTGTGTCTGTGAACAAAATATCTCAAGAACGAAAAGAGCTAGGAGGTTGAAATTTTATATTTAAGTTAGGCACCCCCATGGGACGTGACACGAAGCTTTTGAACAAAATCGACCAAAAAGTACTAGTACTTTACTGATGCACTTTTTCAGTTTTTTTCGATTTTCTCAAAATTTGCTCCAACGATTTTTTTTAAAATTCAAAAATCAATTATTTTTTAGATTCTCTATAAAATGTATATTCTCATTTTGTGATTGAAATCTTCTGAAGACCACTTTACTCTTGTACTCCATAGAAAAGATAGGAGAAATGGTTGCCATGGTAACAAAATATAAATATTTTCCCATACTTATAAATTTTACATCTTGAAAATCGAATGTACCGTACTGTCGGAAACTAAATACATGTCGACACAAAAAATCTGGTGAGACAAGCACAGTACACAACTTTCGATTACCGAAGGTAAGAGAAAGTTGTGTGCTGTGCGCCAGTCACACCAGATTTTTTAAATTATTTTAAAATTTTAATTCATCGGTTACGTTATGATCCCATCAGATTTTTTTAATTTAACTTATTATCTAAAAATTTGTTGATTATTAAAAAAATATACAAACTTTTAATTAGACTATACTAAACCACTAAGGCTATCACACTTTAATGTTGACCTGATGTAGTTGAAGCCATCATTTTTTGTCTCAAATTGTTTAATATGTCATTGCATAGACATGGCGAATGCGTTAATTTATGTGACACATTAGTATTTAATTGGTTATTTATTAGCCATAAATTTTCTAGATAAACAAACATGATTCGTAACGAATCGAATGCGATTAATAGATTAATATTCCCTGATTATAGGAAAAACATCACAACTAATAACTTGCTAAATTGTGCTATTAGATTAACGTATAGAATGTTATTTCATTTACATAAATTGAAGGTTGGAGGTTATGTTTTGGGGAGTGGGGAGAGGAAAAGTAAAATTAGAATTTGATATCAAGAACAATTCACCTACCAAATGTTTAGTGGAAAATTACATTTATCTTTATTAAAACTGAACTTCATAGGAATTTAGTAATGAATCCGATCAAATTAATATTCAAATCAATTCATCGAAAAAAAAAGAAAATTATGAATTATTGATGGTGATTGGTAATAAACATTTCAATTTAATAATTTACACGTATTTATCTATATTTATATAGAATATCTCCATCTTGGTTTAAAAGTGGTGTATTGTCAATAAAATAAGGATGCATTGCTATAATTTCCAGCCAAATCAATAAAATCATTTATTTTTTAATGAAAAGTAATACTTAAACATTTCGACTAATACTACAAACGAAATCCCTAACAAGGTCGAGGGAAACCTTTAGGGATCAATGGACTTTTAAAGTAGCCATTCCAACTCAATAATTCACTTGACAAATTGCAATCAAGAGTACAAACTAAATTTTTAAAAATAGTTTTAAATATTACTGCCAGAATTTTTTATTTAGAATAGGAGATGGGAGAAAATCAAAATTATTCTATTTTATTTATTGTTAAAGAAAATTTCCCTTTAGGAGTATCCATTAGGAAACTTGATAAGAGCATGTTAAATTTTATCTCTCAAATAAAAACAATAAACATTAAGCGAAGGTGACAACCTGTTCCAAAAAGAGGGTATACTATTTAGGGTGTATGCCTGGCCATATTCCGTGCACATTCTATTCGCAATCCCAGGCGCCAGAGCTAATCAATTTTGCAGGGCGGGACCGCCCTTTAAGCCCGGGGCCCTTAATCCCCGCAACCAAGGTGCAGTCGCAACTACTTAATTAACTCCCGGTGCTAAGCTCCTGAATTAAAATTTCCTAACCGGAAAATGCCTATTATATTTAGACTACCAGCATATGCTGCTTGTTTTTTAGCCTTATGTTGTTGATGATAACCCTTCTTATCTTCATTCTTGATATTTATATTGAACAATGATATAAATAACATACACTTGGTAAAAAAAAAAACAACGTATTTTCGCATCGTTAAACAAAATAAATGTGGCTTAAGGGAGGTAATTGAAAATTAAAAACATTTTAATTAAACAAATACGCATTTTATTAAACAAAAGGAAAAAAATGGAATTATCTTTATATTTGTATAAAGAAAAATTATTTAATCAATATATTTGCGTACATATATCCCAATACCCTGGTAAATATATCTATTTTTATTTTTTAATTTTTGTCTATTTATTTAGCTGCCACGTCCGTAAGATATTACAATACATAACATTTATACAGTATATAAACTGAGTTCTATTATCCGCTGACTTTCTACAACTTCGATTAACATCCAAGGTTCAGCGTTGATCATCATAAGCTATTTACAAAGATCTTTCTTGGTAGCTGTCTTTTTGCTGGTCAAACTTAAAATATATAATTAATTCAAACTTGTTATTAATTAAACTTTTGAAAAGAATTTTCATATAAAGTTAGTCTATAATTAGCAATTTAAGCCAGGATTTCAACTTTTGAAGTTCAAGACGTCCTTAAAGGACTTTCTACCGCACCCCCAGCTTGATAGAAATTTTCAGTAACATTAACACAAATTTGCCTAGATTGATAGATTTATCAATCCTTATTCTTAGGATCCAAGTCATTAAAAAATATAGGGTAAGAGAAAGTACAAAAAGTGACTATAATCTCTATTAAACTATTAAAAAATTAATTTAAGTTTTTAGGTAAATATTCACATTTCAAAATTGAAATATTTAACTAACCGGGCGTACACTTTGAGAACCCCTGCTTATACTTTCAATACAGTATATTTGAAAAAAATTGCAATATAAAGGTCAAATAGGCCTATTAATATCTCTTCTGAAAAACATTACGTTTTTTTTTATTTTGAAAGCCTATAGATATTGTTTGTATTGATAATACAAAACAAACACATTATGTATTCAATACATTTAATAGATTAAAAAATCTGGTGTGACTGTTCGCACAGCCCCACAACTTTCTCTTACCTTCGGTTATTGAAGGTTGTGTACTGTGCTTGTAACACCAGATTTTTCGTATCGACATGTATTTGGTTTCCGACACTACGGTACATTTGAATTCAAGATGTAGGCGGTACATGGAAAAATATTTATATTTTGTTAGCATGGCAACCATTTTCTCCTATCTTTCCTATGAAGTACAAGAGTAAAGTGTGCTTCAAACAATTTTAAGGGCAAAACGAGAATATACATTTAAAAGAGCATATAAAAAGTAATTGATTTTTTAATTAAAAAAAAAAATCATTTGAGCGAATTTTGAATCGAAATAAAAACTAACAAAAAGTGCATCAGTAAAGTACTAGTACTTTTTGGCCGATTTCATTCAAAAGCTTCGTGTCACGTCCCAGGAGGGTACCTAACTTAAATATATTGTAAAATTTCAACCACCTAACTCTTTTCGTTCTTGAGATATTTTGTTCACAGACACACACGCACGCAGACAGACCATGTTGGGAAATCCAATTTTTTCAGAATCAGGGACCTCAAAAACGTGTATATCCATAAAAATCTCGACAGATCGAATTTTTGACATACTTTCTCTCTCTA
>JAKCPI010029435.1:0-16755 GCA_023213315.1 Euborellia annulipes | reverse complement strand
TGCCACTACAAGAATAGGAAATTGAAAAGGAGAATTGACAAATTTAGTCGTCTACTTCCGTCAGACAAGAATTTGTGATTTTATTGCTGCAAGAAATGAATATTAATAAGTTCCTATTTTTTTCATATTTGAAAAAAATGTATCAAAATTAAGCTATCATAGGAAAGAAAGGGTTTAATATATTAATAGGGAAACTAAATAAAGTCACAATTAAAAGGTCATGCTTTGCATCTGCTCACCTAAAAGCCTAAAAAGATCATTTGAATGATCATAGCCATGTGCATTTTATTATATGTTTAAGCATCCATCAGTGGAGAATTCTTTAGGTGATTGATAATATGTGAAGACTAATAGTCGTGAAATCAAGAAAAATTATTCAAAATTAGAAATAATAAAAATAAAAGAAAATAATAAATTAGTATAAAAGACACATTCATTATTAGAAATCAAAAGAAAAGTTAAAAACCAAGAGTTTAATGGATTTAATTTATTAATAAAAAAAATTGTTCAAAAAACTTAAATGAATAGGCCTATAGATAGATTTTTTCAAAAAAAAAAAAAAAAATGAAAATATTCAAAAAAATTAGAAAACAATAGTAAATTGTATGAAATAAGGATGTTTTCAAGTGTAATTCAAGATCATTTGATGGTGGTTCAAAAAGCCCCCCCTCCGAAAAAGTTTACACTATTTAAAAAGAATGTAGAAAATTTAATCCGCGACCCAAATCAGCTTGAGCGTCTGAAAAAGTTGCTGAGGAATTATATTTTCTGGTTGTTGATCTTCTAAAGGATCCAATATTTGCAGCACCAAACGCGCTAATCTAGAGGCTGACTACTAATTTGGAAGTGTTAAAACCTCTCTGGATTAATTGTATCAATTTAAAAGGAGTCTATATCGAAAAAAGAGAATGTTCGAAAATTGTTTCGTAGGGCATACTAAGTACCATCTATTGCAATAGTATTGAGAATAAAGCCCGGAAGTTAGACATCCCAAATGGCAGCTGGTCTATCTAAGAAATATCTTTTTCAAAGCAGGCATATTGGGCGATCGGCCTTTATTACCTAAAAAATTTATCTTTGTAATATATTAGTGAACGTGTGCCATTTGGGCTGCCTAACTGCCGGGCTTTATTCTCAATATTATTGCAATAGATGGTACACATCGGAAGATCCGTGGTGCGACTTCCGGCGGTACCTTGCTTTTTCGTTCATTTGAAATAATAAATATTCGATTTTATCTTTTTCATTATTACTTTATGATTAACACATGATATATATATATATAATTCTTTAGTTAAAAAATTCTTTTTTTGTTTTATTTTTTTCAAGTCTTTTTGATAGGATTACTTTACTTTAATATGATTTGTAATGGATTCAGACAAATTTATTTGATTTTAAATGATTTAAATAAATATTCATCAGCATGTGCTCCGAACTCACACTCCTTTTTTTGAATATAAATCACTACCTCTCAGCCACGTGATGATTCTTATAATAAAGGCAGACTATTAAATTCCTCATCAATCAATTAAAATTATAATTCTAAAATTTAGTTATTTCAACACAATTAGCTAAGAAGGGGAAGTCGCGACATGTGGGTCACCGATTTTTTCTTAAACTCCTAGTTTGAAGATTAGTATCTGGACATCACTTCCTCGTGCTTACTGATGCGCTTCTCAAGAACACTCAGAAAATCCACTTTGAAGACTATCAAGATTTCCGAGCTCTATAAGTTTGAATAATTTTGTTTATGTGTAAACAGTGTTCCGGTAGCCGTGAGAGTAAGGCAACAGTCTGGTAAACAAGGAGTCGCTAGTTCGATGCTTGTTGATGACATTTTTTTTTTCTTTCAATTCACCATCCGTATATACTATCACTCATATTAAAATTTATAAAATTGAAATTAAATTAACAAATATTTTTTCAATTCTCTTTTTTCCCCCCCCCTTTTTTTAAAAACAATTTATTCCAGGTTTATGTACTTTAAAAAGAAAATATCCATACACTCCGGTTGTTAACATAATAAACCAATAACCAAGGATTATCAATAAATAAAAAAAATAAAATAAACGTGCATATATATGTTTTTCTTTTTTACCTTTGGACCAAATTTGTTGCCTCCTTCGTATCAATATCAACACCTAAATCTTTGAATGCTTTAATTAATTCCTCTTTATCAATTTTCCCTAAAAAAAAGTGAAAAAGTTAATATAAAGAAAAAAGTAAAAATTATATTTTAAAAAATGATAGAGTACCATCTTTATTTTTATCAAGATGTGAAAAGACTAGTCTTAAATTTTTTCATGTTCTTTTAAATAATGAATGAATTCAGCTAGGCTAATATCTCCTGATTGATTCTGGTCAGATTGGGCTAAAATTTCTGAAACAATGATTTACAAATTAAAGATGTTATTTTGAAGTAATAAAAAAAATAGATAAATACCTGAGCATATTTGTGATCTACACCGAATTCTTTTAAAGCTACACTTAAATCATGAATATCCACTTTTCCATTTCCATCTATATCAAGACTTTTAAAAATTTGTTCATACCGTTCTTCATCTTCTTGGGGCAATCCGTGGAAATAATGATATCCCATTAATGAGTATTTTGGGCTGCTCTCGTTTTTAACCATTTTTCTTAATTATAATTTTCAATATTTCATTCTTATTCCAAATGATTTGTCAAAAAGGGATATTTATCTTATAAAAATTAAAAATATATAGTGATTTGACAAACAAATTGTATGGAAGAAAGAATTCGGAAGAATAGAATGCCTTGAAATGAGAAACGATGTATCGATACAGCTTGCAAGATCCAGGTGGACCAGGGAATATCAAATGATTGAAAGACAGGGACAATTATATACTATCTGTAACAAAATTTTTTGAATTCTACTGTAATAAACTATTTTAAAATATGAAAAATTAATCAAATGGGCTTTTTAATAAAAAAAAATGAGTATTTTTGTCTCAAAAAGAGAACTGTTTTTCAATTTTAATAAAAGAAACAAAAAAACTCGTCTATTTTAGCGCGCTTTTTAAAAGATTTCAACTTATTCCATAATGATCATAATAATGACATGTATATAACTTGAATGTAACCTGGAGATATATAAAATCAAAAACAAAATTCCAGGACCGCGCCTGCATAGGCCGATATTGAAAATATATGAAATTCAAAATAAAAATCATTAATTATATCGAGTATTTTTCCTAATCGAATGGCCTGACCTCAATCGTCAACATAAAGAACTAAATTTAAAAAAGTAAAATGACATTTTTCAGACATTTAAAAATTTATTTATTAAAAAAACAGTGAATCTTATTATAAAAGTAATTAATTAAAAATATTACGATCATATAGAATTTTGTATTAAAATCTTTTTTCAGTTAATAAAAGAAGTTTTCCGATAAACTAATAATGAATAAATATTTTAAAGTTCGGACAATATCTTACTGCCCAAGAGGTTATCCAAATTAATTTTATCCTTTTCAGAACTCTTTAAGATCTCTAAATATATTTACTATTCATTCAGTTAATTTTCAAAATATTAAAGTATATTTATCATAATGTCCAAAGAAACAAAAGAAATAAGAGACTTTTTAAATTTCGGTGTTATTCAAAAAAATTTAAGTAAAGAGTATATTACACCACATAAAATTGCTGTAGTAATTCTTGTGAAAGAATATTGTTTAATGAAAATGAAAGGTTTGTATTATAATTCAACGGTTTTAATTTTTGTATAGAAAATAACTTTTAAGACATTTCTAGTGTTAATCGTTTTTATTTTTATATAATAATTAAAGCTAAAAATGACATTTCTAATGATGACAATCATGAAACCTTTAATCAATTAATAATTGATATTATTTATTTCTAGGAAAAAATGATTCCGATGCTAAGTCTGAAGATGAAACAGAACCTACTCCTAAAAATCGTCGTGATTTTTGTCTAATGATTTTAAAATTAATTCAGGTATATTGGAAAAATGTGACCCTAGTTTACTAGACAGATCAGGATCACATTTCTTGAATGGATGCAAGCTCCTTTGTCAATACCCCCATACAATTTTTCATGTTACTTACTAATCTTTTTTATCTGACAATGACACAAGTTTTTTAAACCAAGGCAGTTTTTAGCCCAATGGCAGTTGGCTAGACGGGCAGAATAAATAAAAAAAAAAAAAAAAAAAAACCAAGACAGGTAGAGGTGTACAGGTCATCCATAGCCACTGACACGAGGGCAAGTTTGAGGAATAATCATTTCCATTGAATGTATAAAAACGGAAAATTAATGTACCAAGGAGGCTCTTATGTTCTTAGAAGGGTCAGCTGTTCGTTTTCTGGGCAAGGGATAAATTTTATTTTGTTTGAACTATATTTCTTTATTTATTATCTAACTATTTTATTATTCCCGATAGGTTTTAATTTACAATTTTCTCTTGAATCTTGGTCTCTTACCGTTTTGAATTTTGGGGAAAAAAACTCTGAATGCCCCTGGGCAGTAGATCAAAACTAGAGTATTCTAGCAGTCAGGAGTTTGCTTCCAGAACCCAGCTATGAAATTTCTTTAAATTAATATTGAATGTAGAAGACAGATTGCAGGAATGAAAGAAAGCCGATGGAGACGTTTCAGACCAAATTTTATTCATCCTAGACTATATACCCTAAAATTATGTTTAGAAAATTGTTTATGTTATACACAACAATTTTAACATTATATATATATATATATATATATATATATATATATATATATTCAAAGGCGTACCCAGGATCAAATCTAGAGGGGGGCAGATCATGGTCGTCCAGAGGGGGGGGGGGGCAGATGCTGCGATATTCCCACAATGTTATAAGATAGAAAGATTCCTGCAAACATTCCAGCAATATTTTGTGCTCTGTGGGTTTTTCTTGGACTCTTCATAACGTTCGCTATAAGAGTGCAAAATTTCGTTTCAAAATTCCAAAGGGAAGTTGGTCAAACAGAGCGTGTCAAACGGACAATCCCAGCACCGTGCTGTCACACCGAAGAGTAAGATAAAGTTGTGTGCTGCGCGTTAAGTCCCACCAGATTTTTTTTGTTTTCCCTCTCCATTAGAGTGAGATTTTTGTCTGGTCGATGCCCGTGTTCGGCGTGACTTGCGGCCCTGCATGCATGCCCGCAGGCATCCCTCTCTCCCACTCACTCTACTTGTTTATTAATTATTGTTTTCTTGTCTACTAAATATAAAATAAAAATTTTATTTGCTAACTAGAAAAAAAAAAAAAAAATTCAAATCGTGATTTTAATCAATCAAAAAATATTTATGTGTGTGTGGGGGGTGTACATAGCCTTTTTAAAAATAAATCAATCATGATATTAGAAAATAGCAAGTATTTTATTTTTATATTAACTGAAGCAAAACGTTAGGCAAATTAAAGTAAAATTAGTGGGTATGTACTTGTTTACTGGTACTAAGAAAAATGTACTTGTTACTAGGAAAAATAAAGCATTTTTGCTTTATTTATAAACACACACCTTCATGTGTAGATTAAATACATACAACCTACAACAGGCACATCAATTTAGTTAATGATTTCAACGGATTGTATAATAATGCAGACTTTTCAATAGATATTCATAAATTGTAAATTAAGTACATCAAAGATATTTCTATGATAGCTAATTCAGGGGCGGATTAGGGGGGGGGGGCGGTGGGGGCAATCACCCCCCCCCGAGAAGAAATTCAACAAGTTATAAAAACTAGTAATCTAAAGAAATTATGATTTCCGCTCTTTAATTTCAATTGAATTTGTTACCAATCAATTTAATTAAATAGGAAAGGGGTCTAAATGGCCATAGATGCCGATAAGGACCTTGGATTATTACAATTAATTAGCTTAATTTTGTCAAATCAATTGCTTTTTCAATGGGGAAATTTTCAAAAAAAAAAAAAATCTGGTGTGACTGTCGCAGTGCACACAACTTTCTCTTACCTTTGGTAATCTAAAGTTGTGTTCTGTGCTTGTCACACCAGATTTTTCGTGTCGACATATATTTAGTTTCCGCCAATATAGCCATATTTTTTTTTTTTAAACATTCACACTTCACACACACATTCACACAGTCTTTTCGGCAACTTAGGCCATTTAAGACTTGACGATAACCGTTATATATGATATCTATTGGGGGTCCAGGCATTTCTATTTAAGCCATTTTGTATCCAAATGGTTTAAATAAAATCATCGGACTGCCTGGGGTCCGAACCCGCGACATTCGGTATAGGAGGCCAATATATTAGAATTCAAGATATAAATTTAATAAACAGAAAAATATTTATATTTTGTTACCATGGCAACCATTTCTCCTATCTCTCCTATGAAGTACAAGAGTAAAGTGTGCTTCAAACAATTTTGAGGACAAAATGAGAATACCATATATATTTTAAACAGCATCTAAAAGATAATTGATTTTTGAATTTTAATCAAAATTGTTAGAGCCAATTTTGAGAAAATCGAAAAAAACTGAAAAAGTACATCAGTAAAGTACTAGTACTTTTTGACCGATTCTGTTGACAAGCTTCGTGCTACATGCCAGGGTGGTACAACCTAACTTAAATATAAAATTTCAACCTGCTAGCTTTTTCCGGAGCACCTCCCCCCCACTCTACCCCTAGCTACGTCACTGTCTGCCACAAACAAGTATTAATTAAGTAGGATCTGTTGGATCTGGAGAAACAAAATGACCATTTATTTATGTTCTTTTAATGCTTTTACAATGTATTATTTATTATTACTATTATTATTTATTTGTACATAGGTATTTATTTTTACAGGTACAAAGAATCTGAGACATGAAAAAATATACAATAATTAGCAACAAGTTTTTTTCTACATGAGACTAATCAAACATAATAAAAGATCTTAATTTCATGCTTTCATTAATAAAAAAAATAAATGTTTTTTGCTTGCTGGGTGGTGGGATTTCTCAAAAATTTGATGAGTTCTTGCTTAGAGGCATTTTTGAGTTCTTTAATATAGTGGGATCTTATGGGGGCAAAAGTAGGACACTCACAAACAATATGTTGAATTGTTTCTTCTTTTTGAAGGTTACAGGTTGTACAAATTTGTCTTTGGTCAATCTGATAGAAACATTTGTTTATATGGAATTTAATGAAGTATTTGCTCGCTGATCTAAGCGCACTTACAACTTTGGAAACATTGATGTTAATGTTAAAAGTTAAGTATTGTTGTGGAAAGGGGCCATCCATGCTTTTACAATGTATTTACTTTGTTTAAATCGAATTTTTTGAATTAATATAGTTTTGGCTAAAATTAATTTATAATCGCTCAAAAAACCACTGTTTTGATTTGACAATCTTAAAATTCATATCTTAGTGAGTAATTTAAAAAAATAAATTGACATACTTAACTGTTATCTACAACGACTTTGACCTAAAAGTGGATTTGAACATTGTTGCCAAAATTTTGATTAAAACTGATTTTGGGTAGTTTTTTGGGGGTTAATATAAAAATTAATCAATAATTAATTTTTTTCTCAATCTGCATCTCTTTCTGAATATTTCAGTGCAAATTTCAGCTTAAAATGTTGAAAACAAATCGAGTTATGATTTATTTTCTAAAAGATATCACTTCAACTCGGAAATGCTTTCCAAGCTCATTTGTTCCAACTTAAAGATTTATTTTCTCAAAAAGTATTATAATATACGCTAATTTTGGATTCATACTAAAGATGGTAAAAACAACAATTAAATAAAATTTCACCAAAATCTGAGATGATTTGACATGGAATGACCCGATCTTGAATTCTAATATATATATATCGCTTTAAATTAAAATATCGACACAAAAAATCTGATGTGATCACATCTTTCAATTCCAATATTGAATAAATTAAAAGTAACAAAATACGTTTGTAGGCATTCTATGAATATCCGTTATTTGCTCTTCATTATTATTTGAATATGATCTCTATAGGATATTTAATCAAATTGGTTGACCTCATTTTTATTTTATTTTTATTTTTTTTGTGACTTCGATAGAACTAAACTAATTCTATTTTCTCTCTTTTGATATTAAATATCACTTTTATAATTTTATTATTTATATGTTACTAGTCGCAAAGCCCGCCTTCGGCGGGCTTTCGCTCTGCGGGGGCTGCGCCCCCTGGACCCCTTTGCTTGCCTTCAGTGAGCAAGTTTATTCCCAATTTGGGATATTTCTTGTTGCAATGCAAGTGTTAAGATGTTAAATTATATTCAAGCGATGTTAAGATGTTAAGTTATATTCAAGCGAGGCGAGGGTACCGATTGGGCACAGCACAAAAGGGTCTGTTTATGACTGTTTAAAGGGTCAGTCACCTGCATCCTCTCTTCGTTTTTCAACTGCTGCGTAGCCCCCACCCCCAGCCCATAGTCAGGTAGGAAGCTGGTTCTCAGAGCATAAAGGACGCTCTCTAATTTCCTAGCCAACTTGTTGATTTTGTGTTCCCATATTGAAGAAATTTGATTATAATTAATTTTCCAAAACATTTAAGAGATTCAAATTATTACTACGTTACTCCCAGAGTCATATACTATATGTATACTTAATTTCAAATGGATTCATTGAAAATTGTGGATTTCTATAGAACATATACATACATATTTACATACATACATACATTTTTCCCATTTCATTTTTATATATATAGATGTGCCATTCGAGAGAGAAATGTTGCCTGTATTATTATAATCGAAGTAGGCCTATAGATCCAATGAAATGAAAAAGATCTAAATAGTAGCGACATCAGTATTTTTACTTTCTCTTACCTCTATATATATGTTAATATATAGAGAGAAGTATTGGATTCATGTCAAAAATTCGATGTCGAGATTTTGATGGATATACACGTTTTGAGGTCCCTTGAATCCAAAAAAGTGGTTTTCGCGACATGGTCTGTCTGTGTGTGGGTGGTGTGTGTGTATGTGTGTCTGTGAACAAAATATCTCAAAAACGAAAAGAGCTAGGAGGTTGAAATTTTATATTTAAGTTAGGCACCCCCATGGGACGTGACACGAAGCTTTTGAACAAAATCGACCAAAAAGTACTAGTACTTTACTGATGCACTTTTTCAGTTTTTTTTCGATTTTTCTCAAAATTCGCTCCAACGATTTTTTTTAAATTCAAAAATCAATTATTTTTTAGATTCTCTATAAAATGTATATTCTCATTTTGTGATTGAAATCTTCTGAAGACCACTTAACTCCTGTACTCCATAGAAAAGAATAAAGAAATGGTAATAAAATATAAATTTTTTCACATATAAATTTTAAATCTTGAAAATCGAATGTACCGTACTGTCGGAAACTAAATACATGTCGACACAAAAATCTGGTGTGACAATCACAGTACACAACATTCGATTACCGAAGGTAAGAGAAAGTTGTGTGCTGTGCGCCAGTCACACCAGATTTTTTTTTTATTTCCTCAAAAGTTGAGAGAAAATTGGGTGCTGTGCGACCAGTCACACCAGAGGCGAGGTTAGAATGAATATAAAAAGTCCAAGCTATTCTTAGGAGAAATAGTATACGTGCAATCAGTAATTCTCAAGGTGTCCCTCCTCACCCCTTCCTTCCCTCTGCTCAATCAAACTTCTCGATCTCTTTTTAAGTTCCCTCGAGCAACATGCAATCCTTCTGATGATGCACCTTTAATTGCTTGCTATCAACTTATAATTATCAAATATAATAGAATTTTTATGGTAAAACTAATATAAAGAGAAAGAAAAAGCAAACATTTTATTTAATATATTACAATGATTAATGCAATTCAGTTTGGACGATTTGGATAAAAAAATATCGTAAAATGAAAAAAAAAAATATAACTGACAGCGAGAAATGAGTATTATTTTATGCTACGTTGACAGACTGGTCTGAGTCTCGTGATTTCCTTTTTTTAAATATTGGCCACTCTTATTTTGGGGAATTTTTTGACTTTCTTGTTAAAATATCTCTTTAAAAGATTTCAGCAGAAACTTTTGATTTTATTTTTAACGTATTCCTCGGAAGTGAATTAATAAAATGTAAGTTTTTTTGTTTTTTTACCTAATGCAGAGGTGCCTATATAATTCGATATGTGTGCGTTTCGTCGTTATTCCCCATAGACTACATGTTAAATTTCAATTTTTTAAAAATTAATTACACGATAACCCTGTGTCAGATCTGCTTCAAAATTTTATTTTATACGTATGTGATAGTGATTAATAACATATTAAAAAATTAGCTTTTAATCTAACAAAGTGCTTTAATCTCCGAACAATGAGTAATTCATCTTCAAAAAATAAATAATTTGATATTATATTCCATTTCAATTTAATATGTGCATATACTGTACTGTATATAAAATAAATAAATTTCTAAAAACAAGCCCTCTCTCTATGTGTGTGTGTGTGTGTGTTGTTGACTGACCTGGCTGCCTCCGTTATTCTCTCTCTCTATAGCTCTAGCGCTCTTATATTATACTAGCTAGCAGCTACCCTGGAGCATTTTATGCCCCGAAGTCAACTAACTGGTCAAAAAGCAGACTGGAAACACAATCGAGTACTAATATTAGTCTACCAGGGCAGCCAGGCAGGACCTTTAGGACAACATACATGCTTGGCCTCTCTCTCTCTCTCTCTCAGCCCTTTCCTTGCTTCTTATTTATTAATGATACAACTCTAATAAATCCTTTATCACAATGAATTACAGACGTTGCTTACTTTGCCTCCTCCCTCTCTCTCTCTCTCTCTCTCTTTGGAATTGAACCATATAAAAAACAAACTAAAAAAAAATCTGGTGTGACTGGCGCACAGCACACAACTTTCTCTTACCTTCGGTAATCGAAAGTTGTGTACTGTGCTTGTCACACCAGATTTTTTGTGTCGACATGTATTTAGTTTCCGACAGTAGGGTACAATTGAATTCAAGATGTAAAATTTATAAGTATGGGAAAATATTTATATTTTGATACCATGGCAACCATTTCTCCTATCTTTTCTATGGAGTACAAGAGTAAAGTGGTCTTCAGAAGATTTCAATCACAAAATGAGAATATACATTTTATAGAGAATCTAAAAAATAATTGATTTTTGAATTTAAAAAAAATCGTTGGAGCAAATTTTGAGAAAATCGAAAAAAACTGAAAAAAGTACATCAGTAAAGTACTAGTACTCTTTGGTCGATTTTGTTCAAAAGCTTCGTGTCACGTCCCAGGGGGTGCCTAACTTAAATATAAAATTTCAACCTCCTGGCTCTTTTCGTTCTTGAGATATTTTGTCTCACAGACACACAGACACACACACACACAGACAGACCATGTCGCGAAAACCACTTTTTTGGATTCAGGGGACCTCAAAACGTGAAGATCCATCAAAATCTCGACATCGAATTTTTGACATGAATCCAATACTTTCTCTCTATATATAGGGCCTATTACATATATACATAGGTAAGAGAAAGTAAAAAGAATTTCATTTATTTAAATTCACTTATTTTTAGATGCTTAATATTTTTCTTGAAAATTGATTGAAGTACACTTGAGTGATCTATTTCAGATTTATCAAATTGGTTTTCCGGCTCTTCCTTCCATAGAGCCAATGTTAAATTCCTATATGAGAATTCGCATATTAATTTCGATTCAACTTTTTACACATTTAAAAAAATGTTTTCCAATTCTTGTGAAATTTTTTGATTTTTTTTTTAGGATTCTCTATTGTGTATAAATTATAAGTTGACCGAGCTAGAGCTCTTTTTTTTTTTTTTTGAGAAAATAGGAAAGAAACTAAAAAAGTACATCAGTAAAGTACTAGTACACGAAGATTTTTAAAGACGAGATCAAACGGAAATTATTTATTATACTGCAAATAGTAAATAAATAAAATTTGAATGAAATGAATAAAGATAATTTCGAGAAAATTAGAAAAAACTAAAAAAGGACCTCAGTAAAGTACTTGTGCACCGTGCGCCATCACACCAGATTTTTTTTAAAAATGTTTTTTGGTAAGATTAATTATTTAATTAAGGCATTTGAACAATTTTGCCTTATGTATGAACAAATATACGTGCATCTGTGTGTTGATTGCATAGCTGGGATTAAATGCACTTGTACTTGACTTGTACAGTGGGCGTCACAAGCCCCTGATCTGCTGGAAAGTGGAGCTTTGAGCTTAGACAACCAAAATACTTAGCTTTTCGAAGTATTATCCTAAAAGTAATTTTTCTCCTTCAGTTGCATTAAAAAAATCTGGTGTGACTGGCGCATAGCACACAACTTTCTCTTACCTTCGGTAATCGAAAGTTGTGCACCGTGTTTGTCACACCAGATTTTTTGTGTCGACATGTATTTAGTTCCCGGCAGTAGGGAATATTTGAATTCAGATGTAAAATTTATAAGTATGGGAAAATATTTATATTTTGTTACTATGGCAACCATTTCTCCTATCTTTCCTATGAAGCACAAGAGTAAAGTCCTGCTTCAAACAATTTTGTGGGCAAAACGAGAATATACATTTGAAAGAGCATCTAAAAAATAATTGATTTTTGAATTTTAATCAAAATCGTTAGAGCGAATTTTGAGAAAATCGAAAAAAAACCCTGAAAAAGTACATCAGTAAAGTACTAGTACTCTTTGGCCGATTTTGATTAAAAGCTTATTTTTCCGGTCCCGGGGGTGTTTAACTTAAATATAAAATTTCAACCTCCTAGCTCAATTCCTTCATGCTTAAAATTGAACACACACACACACACAGACACACACAGACACACACAGAGACAGACAGACAGACCATGTCGCGAAAACCACTTTTTTTGGACTCAGGGGACCTCAAAACGTGAAGATCCATCAAAAATCTCGACATCGAATTTTGACATGAATCCAATACTTTCTCTCTATATATATATTACATATATACATAGGTAAGAGAAAGTAAAAAAGATGATTTATTTAATTTAAAAAGATTGGTTTGGTTGACTAAGCTTCACTCTGAGCAGACCAGGCAATTTGTTGTCTCCGGCTGTATTTTCTTTTGACCAACTTTCTCGTTGTGATTTCCAAATGAAATTTTGCATTCTTATTCAGGAAAAATCCTCGAGACTCTGCAAAGGCTCCAATGAGGAAGCTCAAAAATTATATATTTTCTCATTATAAAGTATTGGTGTCTATTTCTTCTCATTATGAAAAATTAAAACCAATTAATTATAATTCTCTCGAAGGAAAAATAATAAAAATTGTATCTACACTTGTACTTGGTATCGTATCGATACCAGCAAGTATTTTGACAAATCGTAAAAAAAAAAACTGAAAAATACATAAGTAAAGTACTAGTACCCTTTGGCCGATGTGATTGAAATTTCTTGAAATACTTGCGACATAGGTACTTGGCTTAAGGATACAATTTGAGTATCGAGAGTTTTTTCGTTTTTGAGTAATTCCCATTAACTCACATTTTTTGATATTTCACTTGAAAATAATTTAATTTATTGTGAAAAAATCTTAAATTTCAAGAAGATCGATTCCAGTTAAAATATCAAAACATAATGTTTATGTAAATTTCTCTGAAAGAGATTTTATTGCTTTTAAATGCCTGTTTGATTGCTTTTCTTGAAATAGCCATTAAAAGGAGGCGATTCCCTTTAGCTTGAATTTGACGTCATTTTCACAATCATTTGAATGAATTTCAACTGAAATATCAAAAAATGGGAATTAAATTAAATAACTCAATAAGGAAAGAACTCTCGATACTGAAATTTTATAATTAAGGTAAGTATTCATGTCTAAGAAAAGGCGAGGGTCCGCCGCAGGCCAGCTGGAGGGAGATCCAGGGGGTGGCGGAGTCTCTCACTCTCTAAATGAATAAATAACCCTTTGGGGTGGGAGTAATGAGAGAGTTGAGTTGGCCGGTGGTGTATCGAATCAATTCCATACCACCACACAGAGTATGTAATAAATAATCGTGAGCGCGTTGCGTTGTGTTTTCCTTCACCGTGGTATGCATACTACACACACACACACATCTTGAACGTTTGCGCGTGGGGGTGTATGGAGGGGGAGGCTCCGCCCCCGCCGCCAGCGACTCGTTACGCTGCGGTCGGTTATTGGAGGAGCCCCACCTCCGTCGAGATACTCCCCCCCTCAGGCGCCTAATTACCCCACGATAGTTTCTTCTTTGCAAAAAGCCTCAAGGCGCAGCGCAGCGCTCTCTTCATGATCCAAGGCTTCAAGCAACGCAGAAAGAAAGAAAGAAAGGCGTAATATTTATTATTATTCTTCTCAAATATTTAAAATTAATTTTAAAATATCGCTTCATTATTAAATAATAAATCCTTTTTGTTGTTGTTGTTGTTGTTGTTATAGTCTCGATTATTATTATGTCCGTGTGCATATTTAAAAAGATATTTCTTTCTTTTTTTTATCGATTAAATCAAGGTTATTTAAATTTTTCTCTTATAACCCTAAAGCGATTTTTTTTTTTTTATGTAGATTATTATTAGGGTATTCAAGATTTTATATTCTATCATTCCGTATATTTGAAAATATTTGAGAGCTCTACTTTAAGGGCCGGTTTCTTCACATCTAGTAAGCAAATCATCGATATAGTAAATGGGCATTACAGATATAAATTTTTTTTTTTTAAATGGGACAATATCTTCTGTGAGAATTTTTACCTCAAAATTTTGAAATTTCGTTAAAGTGTATCAGGATGAAGAAAGAGAAGCAGCTAGTATTATTTCGTTTATTTGTTATTATAGTGTTGTTATGTTATTATTATGTAGGCCAAACTCGACAATATTTAAGCAGTCGTTTGTCACAGCACAGGGGCAACATCAAAAACAAAGAGACCAGCATTGCATTGGCAGAACACGCTATAGATAAAAATCATAATTTCAATTTTGATGGTGTAAAAATCCTAGGGTATGAAGAAAACTACTACAAAAGGCTGACTCTGGAGGCTGCTCTACACATTTTTATAAACAACACAGTGAACTTTAAAAACTGATTTTAAATCCACGATCTTCCTTTATAGGAACATTTTAAAGTGTTAATATGTGTATATTATACTCTGCTACGTCACCCATATGCGTGGTGGGGTACTACTTTATATTAGCTGCGAGTTGCTCCTTTTGCTAATTACCTATCGTCGATTGAACGCACCATAAGACTGTTACTCTTCCTAATAATATACTCAATTGTTTTAAACCTCTGTATATTGATTTACATTTATATACTTAAGTAATAACTTATTGGTATGAATTATATAATTGAGTCTATGTTATTTATCTCATATTGACAACCCATAAGGTATATATATTTTTTTTTATATCTCTTGTATTGCCTATTATTAGTCAAGAAATATCTATATGTTGAAAGAAAATTGCAATTTTAAAATTTATCCTCATCCTTGCTATGTTGTAGCTCTGAAGATGGTCTCGACCGAGACCGAAACGTCAGCCTAATGGGTGTTAAATAAACGAAATAATACTAGCTGCTTCTCGTTCTTCATCCTGATACACTTTAACAACTTTTATCCAGCTATAAATCTACTTTTCTCTTTTTGAAATTTCGACTGAAAATCCCAAAATTGTCATTAGTTGGGTTATAAAGCGAGCATATTTTTGGATAACGAGATGTCACTTGCGATGACAACCGACCATTCTAGCCTCCTCGAGATGCCCCTGGAAGGGCCAGAGATGCCTTCTCTGGGACAAATTCAGTACAATTAGAGAAGGCATCTCTAGCCCTTCCAGGGGTATATAACTGGCATCTCGAGGAGGCTAGAATGTTAGTTTTCATCGCAAGTGACATCTCGTTATCCAAAAATATGCTCGCTTTATAACCCAACTAAACTTAATGACAATTTTGAGATTTTCTGTCGAAATTTCGAAACTTTGAGGTAAAAATTCTCACAGAAGGTAGGCACGCTGCCTCAAAGGTTCCGATTAGGCACGTTAGGGTCCGATAAAAAAAAAAATTATATCTGTAATTGGAAAGGAGATAGGTCTTTTCAGTCCAAATAAAATATATAAATAATTTATATATTTATTTTATTAAAAATCTATTAGAGATAGATTAGATTAGATAGACCGTCAGGTTTCGGCTACTCTGCTGTAAGCCTTCCTCAGTGAGGGCTGGATCTAAATGGAAGAATATAATAAATTAAAAATTAAGTAATTGATTTTTATTTAGAATTATAAATATTATTTACCTATAAAGTGAGTATTATATTCGCATTTAGATCCATTACATTGAAACATCTGAGAGTCATATTAATAAATAATGCTGCCATGCATACAAACATCACTTTGCTAGTCAATCATATAATGATCAAATTTATTTGGACTGAAAAGACCAATCTCCTTTCCAACTACAATTTGCACAGTCCTGGTGAGTTGACGATATATCTGTAATGTCTAGTTTTGGCCGGGGCAGCCCCTCGCATCTCTTCCGATTCAACATGTCCTCATCGCCATACTGTCTTTGCTCAGCAATAGCCACCCCTGAACACTACATCACACTCTGCCCAATTTATAAACAGAATCGCTTAACCTTAACAAAAAACATACAACAAGAACTACGATCCCGACCACCTACCTACAGAAATATACTCACCTACCCGACAGAAAATCTCATCAAACAGTTGTCTCAGTTTTATTTGTCATCAAAAATAATAGTTTAAAGCTCCAGTACACCCAACCCCAATCAGATTTGATTTTAATGTTATTAGGAAATATTTACT
>JAKCPI010029434.1:0-13187 GCA_023213315.1 Euborellia annulipes | reverse complement strand
TTCTCTAAACAAAATTTTAACAGCGACGTTAACATGTTGCTTTTATTTCGAAGCTATCAAAATCATAGCCTTACTTTTTAGGTAAAACACGCCATTTTATTTTAAACACGACGTTAAAATATTAAAGGCACCCCTTAGACACGACATTAATTTTCTAACACTAATTACTAGATATTAACGCTTTGGCTTTACATTTTTAGCTATTTGAGGCAAGGAATGATTTTGAATAGCATTTTTTAACGCTTACATCACTTTTTAACACCCATTTGTTATTTTAGAATTTAACGTCAGTTTTTAGAGAATATACCTGAATAAGTGTTAAAAAAAGTTTTTCATCCGCTTCAATTTTTCCAAAAATTGTAAATAAAGAATATTAAAGGAATGTAGATTTTTTAATGTCATTGGTATTTTTTTCTTCTTTAGACGTAACTTTCGTCTTCTTTATTCCCACCAGGGTTCTCTTTATCTGCAATTTCATGACATCCATTGCAACGCATGAGTGTTGATTTCATCACCGCATTGATACGGACATTATCAGATCTTAAAAGTAAATTCTCTGAATCAACACTTGACCTGGAACTTGATCGTTGTTGTAACGCCGCCAAATGATGATGATGCAAAGATTCGGACTTCCATCATGACTTCTTCTCCTGCGTTAACGTACTTGTCGTTGTCATTGTTATCGTTCCCTGTTCGCCACGTATAAATCCAGGCCCATTTCGACGTCCCAATACACCACCATTTGATTATACCCACCACGGGTGTCCCACGCCATAAACGCATAAATCCCTGTCGGAATTTCGATGACATAAGATTATACAAAATTGGATTAATAGCGCTATTTAAATAAAACATAATCCGACAGAAAAAAGAGAAGACTGTAATATTTATGCGAGCCTAATGATTTGACATTCTCATGTGGCGTGAGAATTACATATAAGGATAACGCGCGAAATGGCAAGAGACATAAGAAAAATGACAAGACAACCGTTCCAAGCATAAGTACTACTTGTCGTCGGGCTTGAAGATGACGGCCGGTGTCACTTGTACTCGCCATTAAATGCCGGGCGATTATTGTATAGACACCGACTAGAACACAGAGTGGTACAGCGAATAGGAGGATGATGATCAAGAGAAAGAAGGAGATTTCGAGAGAAGAACTGGCGTTGGTCAGACACTCTGGACCCGAGACACTTGAAGAGAAGGGCTTGTACTCGGCAATCAGGATGATCGGACTAAAATAACAAAGGACAATTCTCATTTTATGCTCTCTCTTTTTTTTATTTGTGTAGATTGTGCAAATAATGAAAAAAATAAAGAAATACTCAAAACCTCAAATTAAAGATCTTCAACTTGTCATTATCCTTTTTTTACTTTCTCTAACCTATGTTAATATATAGAGAGAAAGCTTTAGATTCATGTCAAATATATCGATGCCGAGATTTTGATGGATATACACGTTTTGGAGGTCTCTGAATAGTCTGTCTGGGTTCAATTTTAAGCATGAAGGAATTGAGCTAGGAGGTTGAAATTTTATATTTAAGTGAGACACCCCCTAGGGCGTGAAAATAGCTTTTAAACAAAATCGCTCAAAGAATACTAGTACTTTACTGAAGCACTTTTTCAGATTTTTCGATTTTCCTCTAAATTCGCTCCAACGATTTTGATTAAAAATTAATTCAAAAATCAATTATTTTTTAGATGCTCTTTAAAATATATATTCTCATATTGCCATTAAATCTTCTGAAAGTTACTTTGCTCTTATCAAGGGCGGATCCAGAGGTGTTTCTCGGGGGGAGGGGTAATCTGGTGTGACACGTCGCACAGCACACATTTTTTTCTTAATTTCGGTAATTTAAAGGCGCATACTGTACTTGTTTGCCAGAATATAAATACAAATCAAATTTTTAAGTATTAATTTTTAATTCAAATCTCGGGGGGGGGGGAATTACCCCCTCCCCCCCTTGTATCCGTCCTTGTTAAGACGCCATTTTTATTTTAAACACGACTTTAAAATATTATAGCCACCCCCTAGTCATGGCATTAATTTTTAACATTATTTATTAAATTTTAACGCTTTGGCTTTAAATTTTTGTTTACAGAATAGCTATTTGAGGCAAGGAAGTGATTTTGAATAGCATTTTAACGCTTACATTACTTTTTAACACCTATTTGTTTATTTTACATTTTAATGTCTGTTTTTAGAGAATAGATCTGAATAAGTGTTAATTTATAATTAGTAAATATCTTAAAACAGATAATAAAATTTTACTTATACCGGTATATTACGAGTACAAAGTCTTTGAAGTAAAATTCCTATATTTAAACGGCCAAGAGAGTTGTTTCGAGATATCCGACAAGAAGAAGACATTAAAAGGGCTTAAGAACGAAATTTGAGTATTTCTTTTCTTAAAAAAAAAAAAATTAATATTTGCACAATCTACAATAACAATAAATAATACAAATTACAAACTTAAATCTATTATTATGACCATCACCCTCAAAATAAGAATACAAATTTTCTTAAGCCCTTTTAGCTATTTTATAAATTGAATTTTATTTTAGAAATCTTCTTCTTTTTATTATTTTATCTCTCGACCGTAGAATCTAGTTGAAACATTGTATTAAATTATCTATTTTTCAAGTTTTTATTGGTGACATACACTTTAGTGGAATTTCGACATTAATGTCATATTCATCGTATAAAATGCGACATTGCAAGCTGAAAATTTTGCATTCATATTGCCGAATGAATTACAAAACCTGTTTAAAAAATCTGGTGTGAATGGCACACAGCACACAACTTTCTCATACTCTTCGGTAAAGTTGTCTTCAGAAGAATGAGAATATACATTTTAAAGAGCATCTAAAAAATTTAATTTTATAATTTTAATAAATTTCAATGGAGCGAATTTTGAGAAAACCGAAAAAAAAACTGAAAAAGTACCTCAGTAAAGTTCTAGCTTATTTTGAGTGTCCGGGTTTTAACAGCGACGTCAACATGTTGCTTTTATTCCAAAGCTGTCAAAATCATAACCTTATTTTTAGGTAAAAGACGCCATTTTGATCCATTAAATACGGCGTTAAAATATTAAAGGCACTTCCTAGACATGACATTAATTTTTAACACTATTGACTAAATGTTAACGCTTTGGCTTTAAAGTTTTTGCTTACGGAATAGCAATTTGAGTTAAGGAGGTGTTAAAATGAATTAACGCTGATTTACAGATGTTAAAAGTTAACGTTTTTGCTTAGAGAATAAACCTGAATAGGAGAAATTAAAAGTTTGATGAGAATTTTTACTTTATTAATATATATATATACTTTCATTTTAAATATTTTTTTTGGAATTTAAATTAGTAGAGCCCGTTACAAAATAACGTCAAATTAAGGGGTTCAGGTGCGAC
Organism: Euborellia annulipes; assembly: GCA_023213315.1. Taxonomy (NCBI): domain Eukaryota; kingdom Metazoa; phylum Arthropoda; class Insecta; order Dermaptera; family Anisolabididae; genus Euborellia; species Euborellia annulipes. The sequence goes on along the minus strand of JAKCPI010029434.1, from coordinate 9,780 downwards.
GTCTAAACGTACCAAAAAAAAAAAATCGACTATATTATAAGGAATTTTTCAATGGGGTTTTAAAATGAATTAAATTCATAGAGATTATTGGGACATCGAGCTATAATTTGTTTAATGACTTTTCAAAAAATAATCGTAATTAATTTTTTTGTTGTCAAGCAAATACAAAAACAATCAGTCCCAATAATCTTTAATTTTTTACAATTTAAAGAAATGAATTTATTGTTATTATTAGTCACATATTAAATTTCCCCCGGTTGCGGGGGGGTTTTTTAAAAGAAATTTTTAAAATAGGCTTAGATGATTTATTTAAAAATCAAATGTCAAATTAGTTCAGCATTCTTGGTATTCTTCTCATAGATGGCAGGCTAGTCTAACAGCCGATCCCCTATTGGCCTATATTTATATATTTTTATGCTTTTATAAAAGATACATAATATATAATAACATTTATAAAGTATTTATTGTTAAAAGATCAATGAAATTCAACCAAATGCATTAAAAAATTATTAGCTACCATTCTGACATCTCTTTGGCAAATTTTTGAATTATTTGATTTTTTGGGCATACTTTTTATGACACACTACGCCCGAGGAAAAACATGCGTAACACCTTCTGTTTCTATTCCGCATTTAAATATATAATTTTATTTTTCTATCCCGCTATAAATTCCAGGATATGCAAGAAAAATTGTAATGGCATGACAACAATCTCGTAAATTGAGTTGTGTGGTGTCAAGAACTAAAAAAAAAATAATCTTTTAAATTGTAATATGATTTAAATGAAAAGGATAAAATCTTTATCTAAATATTATTTATCTGCAGATTTGCTCTCAATGATGAAATATGAATGTAATCAAATAATAACGTTAAGCATGTGCAGTTAAAAAGTATTTATAAAATGAAGCCATCAATTCTTTCGGGAGTTAAATAAGCAAACATCTTGGTTATTTATTAAAAAAGAAAAAAACACCTTTAGATTTAAATTTAATTCATGAAAAAAAGAATCTAAGAATCTAGTGAAATGTTTATATAAAGCGTATTTTTTCTCCGGACGTTTTTTGTTTGTCATCAATAGAAGAAGTCTTTAAATTTAAAGCTCCAAAGGGCTAATAGAAGACAAAAAGAAAACAAATAAATGTCAGAGGGATAATAAAGACAACAGCAAAGAAAAGGATTGTTACACCGATAGTTTGAGATTTTTCCCCCTTTAATATACTTTTTATTATAACATCATCTAAATCTGCACTTTCGCCCGAAATAAATGATATATAACAATTGTATTTAAATTCATTGCAATTTAGTTAATCAAATGCATTATTCGATGAAGTGAGAGTCCGCCATTAAAGACGCTATTAAAAAGAATAATAATAAAAAAAAATAATAATAATACAATATATCAATTAATTGAATTATTAATTGTTAATTAGTTAATTAATTAATAATTGTTTGAATAGACCTATAATACAAGATTAAAAAGAAAATTTATAAAAGTAGGAAAATATTTATATATATTTTAAACATTTAAACATTTTGTATCCAAATGGCTTAAATAAAATCATCGGACTGCCTGGGGTCCGAGCCCGCGACGTTCGGTATAGGAGGTAGGCCCTCTACCTACTACGCCAAACCCAGGGCATAAAGAAAATTCATTTTTATTCCATTCCAATCCAGAGCCTGCTTGAGGATTTGTTTACATTCATGGAATACACAAATGAAAAGAATACATAAATATTTCTCTATACATTTCCTATGGGAGAAATCGTAACTTTAAGAATTAATAACTCAAAAAGTTATAGGAATTTCGGGATGAAAATAATTTTCCTGTAATCCCAAGAAGGTCCTCTTTATGCATATAAAATTTCATTTCAAAATTCCAACGGGAAGTTCTCGACATATTTGAGGTAAGAGAAAGCCTCACATCAATGGTTTGAAATAAATACTTTTTATTATTATCCAGGGCAGGGTGAAGGGGAGGAGGGAGGAGGTGACCTTGTCCTTCAAATGAAAGGGAAGGAAGGTCAAACAAACTCTTAAACATCCATCTCTATCTCTCTCCTTATTCCCTTCGAATCAAATAAAATGAAGGGGGGATAAGAGAGAGAGAGAGAGAAAAAAGGGAAGGAAATTGCAGATGTTATATTTAATGATAAATAAAATAAAAAAAGAAGTGGAGATTTAATCAAGGATAAAAAGCAATGAGATATTTATGATAATACAACATACGGTACGTGTAAAGGACCGAAAGTCTAAAAGAAGTTGCAATAAAGATGAATATACATTAGGATGGTCCATAAAAAAAGCCCCCCCCCCCCCCCCCCCCCCCCCCAAAAAGTTAAAAATATTTAGCTCCACATTGTTGCCTTTGTTCCATTACGCAAACTGAATTACCAAATCAAAATTTGGAATTTTTGAGGATTTTTGGGGGCCCTTGAATTGAAAGTTATTTTTAAAATAAAAAATAATAACTTTCAATCAGGGCCCCCAGACAGACTTGACGTGCCCCGGGGCTACATAATATTCCGCCCCCTCCCCCCCTAAAGTTTTTTTAGTATGTAAAAGGCTATTGTGGCCTTCATGCCAACAATATTTTAAACATTTTACATTTTAACGTATTCATAGCCTACAATATATTTAAATAAAAAGTTATTTAAAAATTTTCAAAATTTCCAAACATAGCGTTACCATAATTTATTGAGGCCAGATCCGGACAGACGACTTCTGTCTGGATGGTCTGGAGGATTGATGGAAAATTTTTTTTGAAAATTAGATACTGAAATCTGCTTTTTAGCTATCCTAAGACGGGAAAAAAATTATCAAAAATGAAAGTTAGAAGAAAACGCAGCCAAAATTTTTTCTTTAAAAATATATTTTAACAGCTAACATTTCTACTTTGGCCAAAGCCATCTTCGGAGCTGTTATTGGTTGTTAGATGAAATTGTACTGCCCTGAGTCAATTATCACATTAGGCACAAAAAAATAAATATATTGTAGTCTATTGGTGATAGAAGAAGGAAAACCTTTTTCCTGATGTTATATCCTAAATTAACACTGAATACAATTCAAAATATATGTACAGAATGACCAATAACAGCTCCGACGATGGCTTTGACCAAAGCCGAAACGTCAGCTGTTAAAATATATTTTTAAAGAAAACATTTTTGCTGCGTTTTTTTCTAACTTCCATTTCTGATACAAATTCCACCAGCGATAAAATACCCTTATAGGCCTACTAATATTATAAAACTTGCTTTGAGCTTAAAAGGCCCGGGCCCTCTCAGGAAAAAATTTAAAAAAATGCTTTTTTATTGAAATTTTAATTATGAAAATTATTTTTTATTAGAATTTTAAGGTTGGGGCGCAAAGGGCCCGGGGTATAGCTCCTCTGTCCCCCTGTCTGCGGCCCTACTTTCAATTCATAATTAAAAAATAACGATTAAACGAAATGAAATTATAGAAATAAAAATTTTTTAATAATGAATTGAAAGTTATAATTTTTACTATCAATTCATAGGGACCCCTAAATATTCTCAAAATGTTCCAAATTTTGGTTTGGTAATTCAGTTTGCATAATGGAACAAGGGCAGCAATGTGGAGCTAAATATTTTTTAACTTTTTATTTTTATGGACCACCCTAACATACATGTTTAAAACAAAATAGCAGAGCGGGACGCCTTCGGCCACTTAGAAAGACCTCTTGAAGGAGATATCCAAGAAAAAAAATTCCAAGTCCTGGAGTACTAGTCTATAGGCGTATAGACACTGCGCGTCAATGAAAACGTAACACTGTTACTTCATAAAAAGACGTGTTCTAATCTATCTTGATGATACTGTAATTTATTAAACATTTGATATGAAATATCTTATACATTCCTAAGTAAATTTAACACAAATCCATATCATTTTAATCAATTTAAAACAATTTAAATAAAACAAAGACAAAAATGTCGAAATCTCTTTATTAACGCCAAATTTCTAAAATTTTAAAATAATCGTTCCATTTCAGTTTTTTTCTCTCTATTTTATTGGAAATTCTCATAAAACCAAAATTTTTAATTAATATTCAACAAAACATCGAGATTATGTTGATTTGTCCCTCAAAAAAGAAAATCGACATTTTTGTCTTTATTTTATTTAAATTGTATTAAATTGATTTGTATTTGTGTTAAATTTACTTAGAAATGTCTAAGATATTTCACATTAAATGTTTGTTAAATTCGAGTATCATTAAGGTAGGTTAGAGCAGGTGTTGTTAAGAAGAAACAAAATGTTTCCGTTTTCATTGGCGTAATATTCCTTTCGGCATCGATTCGCCCCTGGGTGGGCCATTTTCGAAAAAGATAGATGTTATTAACTCGAATTTTATAGTTGAAATATTATAAATTTCCAAGTCGATTCTTCCCTTCTTTTTTTTTTTTTACCTTAAAAGTAGACTAATCGTTTATTTATATAAATTGAAATTAATAAATTTTCTATTTTATCGTCCCATTAAATATTTTGATATTAAATAGAAAAAAAAGACCAAAAATGGAGAGTTGTCGTGTCAAAACCACATTAAAAAAAAAAATTCTAATTGTCTTAATTTACGATTTTCTCTTGATTAGGAAAAAAAAAGACAGAAAGAGAGAATTTATATTTTAACAAGTTTTTTTTTTATATTCAGTATAAACAAGATATTTTTTTTTTACGAATTCGCAAGTTTTTTAATTAAAACATCTCAATTTGTTTTTTCAACAAAATATTGAGAGTTGTAGGCTATATTTTAATTATTTTCTTGATTATAAATATAAAAAAAAAAGAAATATTTAAAAATTCTCAAGGTGTTTGAGGAAAAAAAAAAAAAGAAAAATCTAGGCAATAAAATTTAACGAGAACCTGATTAGCTGAAGAACTCAAGAAAAAAAATCTTCTTTATGCATATAATTAAATGACAAAAATGTCTTTATAACGCTTTTATTCCGAAGAAATTAAAATTAATTCTCAATACTTAAGGAGACACCTTAAGAAGGAAATGAACTCACTTTAGAAGAAAAAATTGGCAATTAGGCCTGGGTTGGTTGTGCAGCTAGTTCATATATACAAAATATTACAAAAGCTTTGAACACTTTTCATGCTATCTTTCCATTATTTTTTTGATTTTAAAATGCTTTTATTTTAACTTAATCTTTCAAGATCACCAACTTGTAGTCTTTGTTTAGGACACTTGCCAATGAGCTAGAGGTGTGAAATTTGATATTTAAGGGTCATTTTTGATGACGAAAATTGTCAGTAGCTTTTTACCAAAATAGAGCAAACTAATATGGTACTTTATTTGAAACCCTACGCGAATTAATCTATTTCCAAAAGACTACCCGATGAGCTAGAGGTGTGGGCTCTGAGCAAAAATATTAGAAGGTTAAGTTTCAAAAGAATTTTATTTTATATAATTAAATATTTATCAATTCATATACCCGAAAAAATAAGGGTGTGCCGCCGGGCGTTGAACCACGGATCCTCCAATTTGTACTCGGAGTGCCCTTACCACTAGGCCACAGCACGACATTCGGGTATATGTACTCAGTTAGAAAGAAATTTTAGTCAGCAGAAACAATGGACCTAGTGATCTAGTGGTAAGGGCACTCCGAGTACAAATTGGAGGATCCGTGGTTCAACTCCCGGCGGCACACCCTTATTTTTTCGGGTATATGAATTAATAAATATTTAATTATATAAATTTCCGTTTCGCGGCTTACATTACGCGATATATATAATACTTAATTCATTCAAACCCATCTAAATACTATTACAAGTAAACTTCCAAATACATTAAGTATGTAATATATTAAATCATTATATATAATTTCTTATTTATTAATTTTATTTTAGCTTATGCGCATTTCGACGTTAATACGTCATCTTTAAGCTATGACACAAACTGCAGATGACGTATTAACGTCAAAATGCGCATAAGCTAAAATAAACTCCTTTTGAAACTTAACCTTGTGTTATTTGTTTATCTTTAATTAGATGATAATTAAAATAAAATTAAGAATGTGCCAACGGTCGGTGTCGGTTCTTTGTTTTATATTAAAACTTTTTGTATTATATCTAGACTTTTTTTTGATCATCATATAAAACCTTAAAACCATCTTCAATACTTATAAAAATATTTATATATTAAAGGCCTTGAAGATGTGAAGTGTGATTTTATATTGTTAATAAAAAAAAAAAAAATACCCTGTATTTTTCTGACTGTCCTGAGAAAGGACGCGCCTTGCGTCCGAAATGTCGGCAATTGAAATAAAAAATTGGATAAAGATTGATTAAATTTTTATCTAATTTCCTGGAAAGGCTGGAGATTCTGGGTTCGATTTTCGAAGCTAAACACAATCAGATCTTGGCGGATTCGCCTTAGGCGGGCTGTTATATATAAAATATAAATCAAAAGCTTGTTAACTTTTTATTCCCCATCGTCTTTTTTTTTCTCGTTATTTATAATACAAGTAAAACAAAAAAAAAAAAAAAAACTTGGTTTCATCTTGTTTTGCTAATTAACTTAATAACACAATACCGTTCTCTTTTTTTTTAACTAATTGAATCAAAAAGCCATATTTTTTTCCCCCTACCCTTCAACCATTTCGTTATTAGTAAAAGAAAATGCTGCTGCTGCTCTCTTGATTAAATCCATTCGTTATAGAAAGAGAGAGAGAGAGAGTTAACAACATAAGATTATGTTTAAATTAAGTTATGTATGTATATATTCCACCCTCAAGTTAAGAGAGAGAAGTTAAGTAGATGGGAAGATGAGATAATGACGCAAGTAAATTGCCGATAAAATTGAGAGAGAGAGGGAGAGAGAGCGACATCCCCACACTAATGACGTCATATATCAATCACACGAAATACTAACCCCAAAAGGGTTACAGGTTATTACTCTTAATAAACATCTAGTCAATCATTTTACTTTTTAAGAAATTAACGCACAATTAAGATTTAAATTTATTGATCCTGGCCGTAAGGGATTTTTCATTAAATAACAATATTTATTTAATGTAAACAAATCCTCAAGCAGGCACTGGATTGGAATATTGGATCCCACCACAATGCCCCCAGGCAACTCTACGAGGACAGGGAGTCATCCCGTCCTGTGGAAGGGACGTAAAGAAGGTTCCCTCTCAGTGATGCATTCCTCGGTGCTAAGGGAGTTCCTCCTCAAACTAGGACAGCACAGAAGAGGTTGGATTAAAGGAACCGGGTGGAACCAGAAATAAGGATTAGTTCACTAGTTACTCAGGAGGAGTTAGAGACAGGAAATGATGTAACTTCACGGGGTGCCGGTAGATGACTACGGCCAGAGGCCGGTAGTATGTCTTCTTGCACGAAAGCACCTCGGGTAAATAAACGAGGAAAATTGACAAATAATAATCTATATAAATTTATATAATTCACTAATGTCCGTCTGTCTGTGATCTATTTAGGCAACTTCCCGTTGAAATTTTGAAATGAAATTTTTTATGCATAAAGAGGATCTTCTCGGGATTACAGGAAAATTATTTTCATCACGAAATTACTATAACTTTTAGAGTTATTAATTCTTAAAATTTCGATTTTCCCCCATAGGAAATGTATAGAGAAATATTTATGTATTTGTTGTAAAGTCGCTTTGCACAGGTGTTGTCTGTTGCCTTCTCAGGGGATTTTTGTTGGGGTTTTTTCAGTAAAAGTGTTGTAATTTTTAAATTTATATTTATTATATTAATATACAGTCTGATACTTCGGAGGTTGAGAGAGAGAATGATCTCGCCCGGGAGTGGGGGGTGGCCTTTTATGCCTTCTTCCAGACAGTAATCCCCCATTCCCAGGGGATCAGACACACGTGTAACGATTCCATTTGCAGAATTTGCGCTTTTCTGTGGGAATCTTTACATGTGTGTCTTGTTCTAGAAATATATCAAATTTTGCCATCGAATGAGTTTAAAAATAGAGCTTTAGATTCCAAATATCAAATTTTGTATCTCTCTCTCTCTCTCTCTGTTCTTTTAGCTTCACAACATCACTCTCCCCTATGAGTAAGAGTTCGTCCCGAACTCTGTTTTGTTGAAGGTCAGGATCAAAATTTCAATTTTTTTTTTTTTTTTAATTACTTTTTTTTTTTTTTTTTTTTTTTTGAAGGCCTTAGAAATTACCAATTTCCATTTTTATTTGTACATCTCCCTCTTTGATAAGATATTCGGTATATAATTTATATTTTCGATACGATGCATGAGGATGTTTGGATTTATTATAGCCAAGTGTACCAAGTGAAAATGGGTGATGAGTGGTTTGTTGAGGGTGGTACTGTCCACTTACCCCTCTGTTTTTTTTTTTTTTTTTTTTTTCCACTCAAATCATAGTCCATTGTCCTTAACCCATTCACAAGGCCACACTCATAATTTTTTCACTTATCACTCACATAAAGCACTTATCACTTTACACACTTAAAATTTTTTTCTCACTTCACTTTTGCTCTTCAATTATAATTTTTTTTTTTTTTTTTTTTTTTTTTTCAAACCACATCGTATCCATTATACCTTTACATTTTTCAATCAAAAGAGAGTGTAATGAACATGACACAAGTAATCTCTAAGGCATATTGACACAAATTTTGTATTCTTAAGAAATGAATCCCCCTAGCATACATAGAAACCAGCCGAAAATAAAAACAAAGCATAAAATTGGAAAAAAATGATCTTACAAGGGGAGGGCACGACCTTGGGATTTCATTTTGGGATGAAACTTCGGGTGATGATTGTAGACCGTTAGGGGGTTCACCCCTTGAAATAGTAACGCGCAACGCTCAATAGTTTCGGAGAAAATGGCGTTTAAAAAATTCAAAGTCCGCTTATATACTAGTTAGGCTTTTTATATGACAATGGCGACAATAGTCTAGTAGGTAGCGTGTCTACCTACCAAATGGGCGCTTGGGGTTCGAATCTCGCCTCGACTTATTTTTTTTTTTTTTATTAAATTATTTATTTTATTGTTTTTACAATTAAATAAATTTATTATTTAATATTATAGATTATTTATTAATAGAGAAATTTTTGTGAACGTAAATGATGTTTGTTTGTTTTCCAACTGATCTTTTAAAAAATAATTCATTGTTCTTGTAAAAATTATTCCGCTTTCATTAATTGTGCTAGATGCCGAAAAAAATTTTTGTTTTAAATGTTTTTATGATGATTATCATTCAGTCTCATGTTTGTAATAAAAAAGTATAATGTATAAATGCTTATAATGTAAAATCAAGAAATAAGATTGAAACTTTTTACTTATTAATAGCCTAAATTATAGTATTTTGAATAATAGTTTATTAAATAATAGTGTATTTATTTGGTAGTTATTTAAAATATTACTATTGAATATACATTAAATTATGATTTAAAATTTAGTCTTTTTTTTGTTAGCAAAATAACACTATAGTTATTTATTAATAAATAATCTTTAATATTAAATAATAAATTTATTTAATTGTAAAAACAATAAAATAAATAATTTAATAAAAAAAAAAAAATAAGTCGAGGCGAGATTCGAACCCCAAGCGCCCATTTGGTAGGTAGACACGCTACCTACTAGACTATTGTCGCCATTGTCATATAAAAAGCCTAACTAGTATATAAGCGGACTTTGAATTTTTTAAACGCCATTTTCTCCGAAACTATTGAGCGTTGCGCGTTACTATTTCAAGGGGTGAACCCCCTAACGGTCTACAATCATCACCCGAAGTTTCATCCCAAAATGAAATCCCAAGGTCGTGCCCTCC
>JAKCPI010029433.1:0-80360 GCA_023213315.1 Euborellia annulipes | reverse complement strand
AAAACAGGGCTGCGCAGATAGGCCTGGACTTTATTCGGTAATTTAACAGAAAGTTTTTGAAAGTACTTGTGTATAACAAATATAACATGTTACAGTATATTCGTAGCCTTATTGGCCAATAAAAATGCTCGAAAAAATAAAAGAAAAATTTTTAATTTAATCTTCTGCATTCCTTTAATAAGAAAAAAATTTCTTGATTGTTATCGTAGTCCACACTACGAAAATTTTAGACAAAATTTTTCTCTGATGGTGTCAATATAAAATTTAAAGTTATTCTAAAAATAGATGCTCAAATATTAATACACACGTATTTACCTATAATATAGGCTTTTATTAATTGAAAGATAACGGGAAATATAGTATTTATTTTATTCCTGGAAATATAGTAAAAAATGAATCATGTAATTTGGTCCGGATAATTTTAATTTGATATGCTTTATTACAAAATTTTTCCATATTCTTATTCAATTGTAATCAAAGAACTTTCATTTTCGCCATAATAAGCAAATCTTTTTTTTTTAATATAGGTCCTAAATGTTAGTTTAATTTCGACCAAATATGAAAAATACATTTTGGAAAGCGATTTTTATTAATCAAAAGAAGATGGTTCGTTATATTTTGACTGAATTGAATGGGATCAATTATCACACGATTTAATTCTACTCTCGAAGAAGAAAGTTTTATCATAGTTATCATTTATTTATTGTATAAAACTTGGCAACTATAGTCCTTGCCTTTAAACTGATATTTTAGGGTTTCTTTTTTGTTATTTTGTTAGCAGTTTTTTTGAAAAATTTTAAGATGAAAAATACATACGGTATTATAATAATTTTTCCGACTGATGATATATATTCTAATTAAAAATTTACTCAATGTTTTTTTTTTTTTTTTGATAAGTGCATAAAAAACAAAAAAATAATAATTGATAAAGAATGCGTCATGGATTGAATACAGTTACTAGTAGTCTATTTTTTATTTTTCTTTATTTGACCAAACGATGTTCTAATTAGTAAAGTGCCTAACTCCATTTTTGTTTATTTTTCAGGACGGCCAAAAAACATTTCATTGTCATTGTTAGAGCCATTGTTAAACACTTTTCGTGCGGAAACTTTTCGAACTGAAAAATTTGAATTACGCTCTTACCTAGTTCAGGGCATAAGGAGAATGATATTTTTCAACAGAAAATACACAAAAATGATTTTCAAAAAAAAAAGTGGAGTTAGATACTTTTCTACTGAGAGTGTCGATATAAATAAAGTAAAGAATTAAGTAATTACTGTACTGCCTTGACTTGGTGGTTTAAAAAAATAAGTGCAAAGTTTCTTAATTTTTTGTCAAAAAAAATTATTGATAATTCGTAGGCTTTCAATAAATAAGTACAAAGTTTCCTAATAAAATATTGGTATACCCTAATGGCCTCTAGAAAAGGGAAATTTAAATAAAAAAAAAATTTGGTGATTTCACACATAGCTAAATGGATTCTAGAGAAATTTAAATTTAAAACAGTTGTTACTAATACAATATTAATACTGATCTTGAAAATTTCGAATAAGTGAATTAACAATTAATACCAGATAAGTGGGAATTAGAATTCGGAAAATTAATGCAAAAAAATTAAATAACAAAACGGCTTTAAAATTCAAAATTTCTGAAACGTCATACTTCCAGCCCCTATCGCGCTTTGTTATTCTAGTTGTATTGAGTACGTATAATTTAAATGTAAGTTCCCCCCTCTCCCTTCCCTGAGAGGTTAAAGATAGTGAGAATGTCAATATCGATAACCAAGAGTTGTGGGTTCAGATTTCAGGCATCTCGATGAAAATTCATTAAATAGGATACCAGTTGGCAGAAATAAATAAATATGCCTGGATATAATAATAATAATTTAAACTTTTGAAAGTCTAAATGGTCTATAATGCGTAAAGGACTTTAAAAAAATATAAGTCTAAATTCCGAAAAAAAAAAAAAAATTAAAATATTAATTTGAACTCCTAAAATGTCACATTAATTAAAAGAAATTATTATCAACACTTCTAATTATAATATTGAAGGTTATTCACCTCTAAAAAAACTTTTAGATTATTTTTCTCTGATGAGTTAGTTGTAAGGTAAAAAACAAAATCTGCTAAACGGGAAGCGCCGGAAGTTAACAGGTAGATAACAGGTAACGGGAAGTTGGCGGATGTCTATGATAGGTGGATCCCTCAAAAATTCTCATGCTAGTAATATATAAAATACGCACTAGGAGATTTTTAAATAAGGAAATTAATGTAAAAACTATTTGATTATTATTTTAATTTTCTCTGGATCTTAAGATGGCGGTCTTCTATATTTAGATTCAATAATGATTGAAACTGTAGAACTCTCATTTGCATCATGTTATCCAGCATTAAAGACCTACCTTCAAATCGCCTTCTACAGGGATGGTTTTTGACTTCGGAGATCTTTCTTGAGTAATTATTTGACCCCGCACCCTCTAGACAAAAAGTTTTTTTATTATTTATGATTTTAAATATTAATAGGTCTATATAAAAATTCTTAATTAATGCTAATTTTAATCATAAGAGGGTAGTAAAATGAGAAACGCAGCTAAAGTTTTTTCTATATTTATTTAATCTCTACTGCTGACGTTTCGGTTCTGACTTTGAACCATCTTCAGAGCTAGCGAAAAGTCATTATGAAAGTGTCACAGTGGATTTGATATATTGTTGAACCAAAATTTATATAATAAATATAGAGATACACAGTATGCGATGATGACTTTTCGCCAGCTCTGTAGATGTTGAACCATCTTCTGAAAAGTTTGAATACTCGGAACCGAAACTTCAGGTGTGTGGATTAAATAAATAAAGAAGAAACCTAAGTTGCGTCTCTCAATTTTCTACCCTCTTATGAATATAACATCACAGTTATAAATTGCGTTTTGTAACTAATCCGGAACTAAAATTTTATTTATCATTATTACCCACTCTTCTTGGATGCGCCACTGCCTCTCCGCCTCACGACTATTCTAATATTTAAAAAAATTTCTTATAGCTGCCAATTTGTCTAATCGGCTATGGGGAATCAAGAAAAATTATATTTTAAATATAATTGAATTTTAATATTTTTATTTGCAAAATTTCAAGATATCCTTCTTCCTAGTGAAAACTGTACTGTACTAGAGTTTAGGAAAGCATAGTTCCGGTTCTTGGTCAGAAATTCTTTGTATTCTAGACATGGACCTTTGCAAGGTTTAAAATTTAAAATGAACATCCTTTGAGATATGCATGAATTCTCTTCCAATTGTTATAATTTAACTCATTTTTGGCTAATGATAATTTAAAAATAATCATTTGTTAATATTTTTAAGAATGTCTATTAAATATTGCCCCCTTCAAATAATATCTTTGAATTTTAATCGCTTTCGTTGGAAATTGTACTCAACTTTACTACACAATAAACGCATTTAAATATTACACCACGGGATATGTCTTTTAAAAAATTTATACATTCTTAATCCCATATTAAAATGTTATTGTCTTCATTTTATCATCTCTAAATCTGCCCTTGAGCTCTTTTTCAATTAATATTAATACACTAATTTGATTATATCTAAATTGTATTGTAATAAACACTTTTAATTAAGTATAAATTTTTTTAAATTTAAAATTTCTAATATAAAAATTTATTAAAATATACAAGAAATTTTATCTCAAGCTCATTTTACTTTTTACGAAATATTTTAAGCAAGATAAAAAACAAAAGTTCTTTCTAATTTCACTTTATTATAAAATTTTAATACACTCAGGGACTCACACTTGGTATGTAAATGCCAACCACGAGTTACTAGAACTAAAGCTGGCACTTCTCTCTCCTTTTTCTCAATATTTATCTCTATCATCAATTAAAAATTAGACTAAAAATTGATTTATTAAATAAAAATTGATGTCTTAGTATCACACGCTTTCCCCTTTCGGCATCAGTTGCCTGAATCCCATCGATGTTTTGTGCTTCTTCGGGTATTCAAGATATGATTGTTCGACTCTGATAAAAATTATGATTGTGTTTTTGATATAGGACAGAGGAGTTGGCAGCCAATTTCCGAGCCTCTATATTAAAGAAAAACTCTCGATTTTGGTACATTTCGGCTTTATTCTACTGTCATCATCAGGCCCATTAGAGTTGGAAAGTTATATAGTATTAATTTTAATTGTATTTGCTCAAGCAATTATGATTTCATTATAAAATGTACATGTGTTATGTCTAACTGAGGGGTTGTTAGTTGAATAATAATAAAAAACATAGTTTTTTGTATTAAGTTTATTTTAGACTGAGGGACTGCGCTAGCATTCAGTTTCGGTAGTTACAATCCATCATCTTCATTATTATATTGTGATTTCCAGGCCTGAAGATGATGGATTGTAACAATAGAAACTGAATGCTAGCACAGTTGCTCAGTCTAAAATAAACACTACAAAAAATTACTGTTTGTTATTATTATTCAACTAACAAAACCTCAGTTCGACACAACAAATTACTTCCTCATTTTATAATTTAAAAAAATTAATATATTAAGTTGATAGATACAAAATGCAAATAAAATATTTTATATAAAGATATAAAATTCTTTCAGTGTTAAAATATAGAGTTGTTATATTGGTATGATTGTGTTTTTGCTTTTGATTGTAAGGGTGGTGGTGGGGGGGGGGAGATTGCCGCCACCAACTTGATTCGTTTTATTTAAGACACTATTATAGCTAATAAACGTTGTCGTTTTTTATTGAGAGACAAAGAATTTTTGGTATCAAAGAGATTCAAAAGAAGAATAATTTAATAAAATTGGAGCCAATTTAGTAAGTGAATATCTCACCCCTTCCTAAAAATAACTGACAAAAAAAGATTTTAATAATAAAATTTTGCTTAATTAAAAAATATTTTTTTTTAATTAGAGAATTCTTAAGTGATATATTTATTTATCGTTGATGAATGCTCGACTGGTGGATTAATTGATGAAGTTTAAAGATGGTCCTTTACTCGGACTAATCTCAGGATGGATGGTGAGTTTTTACTTTCTCTCCTATGTATATATGTAATATATATATAGAGAGAAAGTATTGGATTCATGTCAAAAATTCGATGTCGAGATTTTGATGGATCTTCACGTTTTAGGTCCCCTGAATCCAAAAAAGTGGTTTGCGCGACATGGTCTGTCTGTGTGTGGGTGGGTGGGTGGGTGGGTTGTGTGTGTTCAATTTTAAGCATGAAGGAATTGAGCTATGAGGTTGAAATTTTATATTTAAGTTAAACACCCCCGGGATCGGGAAAATAAGCTTTTAATCAAAATCGGCCAAAGAGTACTAGTACTTTACTGATGTAATTTTTCAGTTTTTTTCGATTTTCTCAAAATTTGCTCCAACGATTTCTTTTAAAATTCAAAAATCAATTGTTTTTTAGATTCTCAATAAAATGTATATTCTCATTTTGTGATTGAAATCTTCTGAAGACCACTTTACTCTTGTACTCCATAGAAAAGATAGGAGAAATGGTTGCCATGGTAACAAAATATAAATATTTTCCCATACTTATAAATTTTACATCTTGAAAATCGAATGAACCGTACTGTCGGAAACTAAATACATGTCGACACAAAAAATCTGGTGTGACAAGCACAGTACACAACTTTCGATTACCGAAGGTAAGAGAAAGTTGTGTGCTGTGCGCCAGTCACACCAGATTTTTAAAAAATGAATTTTTTCAAACCTCTTATAATAAATTTATTGAAAACATCCATCCTGAGATTAGACAGTATAAAGGAGCATCTTTAAGCTTAATCGAAATATATATCTTTTAAATCAGAGAAATATCAACGCTCAGGGGCCCATATCTTGTGGGTACGTGGATGGCGACCACGAGCTGCCCGAGCTGGGACTGGCAGTGCTTCTGTTCTTTGCATGCCAGTCTCTTCCCTTCTATATTTTCAACAGGCGTCAGACCGTGCGACGGGCCGGCCTGTTCTATTTCTTCCCGGTCGCAAAAACCCATAAACTGCCGACCCCGCACCGCGGGATTAAGGCGAAGAAAGAAGAAGAAATCAGAGAGATATCACATGTTTTTATTGATTTTATCAATTAGTGTATTTGTTAAATACAAGAGATGAGTGTCTAATAGGATTATTTTATTTTTAATTGATAAATAAAATAACAAAGTCTCACCGATTTGACGAAGTAGGAGCCACTCGCCTTCCTCTCCAGCGACTCCAAATTCCAGGTTGACTCCCAATAGAAGACCCGGTCACTACAGAATTTTGTGAACCTGTCGAACTTTTTCTTCGTTCAACCAAAGGGGAGAGCTCGGGACAAACGGCAAGTCCACCAGCTCGAGTCACTTCTGCTAAATATTCTTGTAAAAGCAACATGATGAATGGGACACAAGAGAGACACTCAAGTCATAACAAAAGGTGCGCTTAGCTGGACGCACGCGAATCGAATGAAAGCACTGGACGTTCCTCATGTGCGATCTCGTCCCCGCCGGCTTTCTGCCCCACGCAGTAGGGGCCATTGACGTCACTGGGGAACACCGCTGCAAGACTGGACCAAGACAATCTCTTCGGAATTCAAGACCAAGGCAATAATCTATTTAACTTATTCATACACTTTCCTCTCAACCTCAGAAAAAAAACAATTATAATCTGAAATAATAGAAACGATAAATTTTCATCTATTTTATTTTTCTACTAAAGGAAATGGTTTCATATTTATTTCTTTTTTAAATTAGAAAAGAGCAAATACATAAGCAACAAAAAACAAAAACCTTCGGATGCCAAATGCTGGAGGAGACGTTTCGGTCGAAATTACTTTGCCATCTTCAGTCCTTATGGGCTTATACGTATATTGTATATAGGTATTATTATTATAGGAGTTAGAGACCACATTTGTTATTATTTATTTATTAAAAATATAAATACTGTACAACGTTTCGACTGCTTATTCCGCACAAAGTTGTCAATCTCGATGCACAAAGGTGCACATTTATTTTTTTTTTTTTATAGGGCGAGGGGCACTTTGAGAGTCTATTTTTTGACGTGACAACGTCTTACAAATCATGTGTCTATAGTGGCCGGTTAGGGAGACATGCACGAAAAAGTTTAGCGGCTTAAATAACTCCTCTGTCTTAAGAGGTATAATTATGTTGAATAGACGGTTAAAAAGAATGATTTTTCAGCTAAAGATTTCACCATATATTTTGTTGCTATCATTTCATTTTACCGCGCTGCGGTAAATTCTAATTTGAAAGTTTAAACCCCTGTAGATTGCGAACGGCTAATCAGATCAGACTAAACGTGATGTCAATTTGTGTTTATAACCTTTGAAACTGCTAAAGGACTTTACTTTATATATATTTAAATTATAATTAATATAGATTTCTACTCGGGGACGTTCCTTACACTTGTTTGTATTTGTATTTTTGGCATTGCATATTGGTGGTCTTTGCTTTACTCTCTTGGTAGGTCCCTCACTTTCATATATATATATATTTTTTTTTTAATTAGATAAAAAAATATTCATTCTAGAACTATTGATTCTAAATTTTTAAAGGTTTTGGAAGACATTTTATATTTATTATTGCATCACACTCTCTTCAAATTTATAAACCAAAAGATCTAAGTGACTTGAGAAAACCCCTATTGCTCGGCAACCCGACTATTCTTCTATAGCAAGGCAATCGCCACTCTTTTCAACAATACTCTCTGCTACAATAAAAATTTTTGTGTTTGTATTATTTTATAAATTGGGGGGGGGAAGGGGGAGGCGTCATACGATTAAATATTTTAAGGGAGGCGTGTTAACATAAAGTTTGGAAACAAACCACTGGCCTAGTCCCCTTCAGGAAAAAAAGTTAGGGGAACGTGTTTCAAATTGTTTTATAAATAAATAACAAAACTTTTTTTTCCGATGGCCTTGGATTAGAGTCATTAATATCGATCAAGGACAAACAGAGATGCACTTTGAATAAATAAAAGATGGGAAAAATGTTCAGAATTTTTTCATAAAAAAAATTTCAAAAAGAAATGCACTTCAATTTTCTTAGTATTTATTTTTACAAATATTCAGGATGAAGGATTTTCCATTTTTTTTTTTTTGTTTTTTTTTTGTAAAAATATTTAAAAATAAAATAGAGAATTCCCTTTTAGCTATCATTTCTAAGTTTGTCTTTATCAATGGAAATTATGATTTATAAGGAAATTGCATTAAAGATATCAAAATAAATAAAGACTTATCTCTCTTTTCTTATTAAGGAAATATAAAAACAAAGTTTTGGACAAAGGTTCTTTCCAATTAGAATTTTCAATTTACTTTACTTTTAAATTTACTTTATAGGCAATATTAGATCAAAAGAAAATTTTTGAAATAGCCCAAGTGAATTTTCATTGATTACTATTAGGAAGTTAGAAGATATTTTTTTTGTCATTAGATTGACATGGTTAAAATTTTTGTTTCTTTAACCGCGTTTATCTACAATTGGGACAAATAATACCTCGTAACTTCCCATATTTATCAACAAAAAAGATAGATTATATTTTACCAGCTTGGCACGGTCGCGGCACCGAAATACTTTAGAATGGCTAGGAACAGATGCGTAACCTACACCCCCGTAAATCCCGGGATGCGGGGCGGCCACGGGTCTTCAGAGGCCCGCGGGTCGGGCGGACTTTGAGGGCCATGAAAAAATTACGGGCGGGTACTGGCGGGTAGCAAGTCCAAATAAACGGGTTCGAGCGGGCGGGCACGAACCTATAAAAAAAATCAAAAAAAGGTTGCGAAGGGGGGGGAGCTAAAATACGTTACACCACTGGCTAGGAAAGGAGATAAAGAAAAAGGGGCTTTAGTTTGCTATTTTTTTCTCATTAATAATTACCGGTATATATTAAATACATAAAAATTTTAATATAATTTTTTCGAAAGGATTCCGAGGCCCCGGCTCTACAGAAACTTTAGATAATCTCAAAATTACGATTAGCTTATTTGAAAAATATTAAGAAAGGAAATTTCAATTTCATTATAAAATCCATTATCGCATCCTGTCCCATACATATTAATAGTTTTATAATAATTACTAAAAGTCTTATATTAATAATTATCTTTCACTTTACAATTATGTAAATATGAATTTATTACATTTCCTTACCAAGATAACACTCATAAGTATCTTTATAAATATAATAAATTGTTTTGTTTTAATATTACTCTTGCATAAATTTAAATATAATAGAATTGTTTGTTAAAAATTCTAATGCTAATTCTTTTCCGTAATTTTAATTGAATAGGACCGTTTTTCTAATATAATTATTCGAAGAATTAAATAGGAATTTCTTCTAGGGTTTTTTTTTTTTTTTTTAACACTCACACTTTTTTCTCATTCACACTCACACATTCACACAGTCTTTTCGCCAACTCAGGCCATATAAGTCTTTTACGATATTTGGTATCCAAATGGCTTAAATAAAATCATCGGACTGCCTGGGTTCCGAACCCGCAACTATTGGTATACCAGGTTAGCACGTTAACCACTAAACCAAGCCCCGAGGGCCTCTTCTAGGGTAGTGTACAGTGAGCGCCACAATTAAGTCCCCACTTGATAGCTTTAGCCTTAAGTATATGGTATAGTATATTGTGTAAAGTAAAATAATTTTAATGATCGAAAAGGTAAAACGTAAAATCTGGTACAAATGATTTTATTTTATCTTTTAAAATTTAAAATTATTTCACCATTTACCATATTCGGTACCATATACTTATGGCTAAAGCTATCAGGTGGGGACTTAATTGTGGCGCTCACTCTGACACTCTAACCCCTTTTTTAAATGGTTTATATTAATATAAATATCTTAATATATATATTTTCAGATAGTTAAAAATGAACTTTAAAAAATATCTCACTTTTGACATTTGAATGTCATTCATAAACCAAAAATATCATCAGTTTTTTTATATTAAGGTGCGCGTCTCGAAAAACCGTTAAAGCACGATTGACTCGAGGCGGCACCAGATGGCGTTAGTGTTACCCCATAGGAAAACACGTAACTTGTTGCATTTAATTCTAGACTTTCCAGCTAAAGGCAAAAAATTAATTATTTTTTAACACAATGATTACTAATTTAATTATCTACAACTTATAGAGCTCCTTTTTTTAAAATATACTTTTATTTAATGCGATTAAACTAAAAAAAAAAATTTTTCGAAAATCAAAAAAAGGGCTTCTATAAGTTGTAGATATTTTAAATAGCTTTAATTTTAAAAAAATTTGAGGTCGATAGCTTCAAAATTGTGGCAGCTGGAAAGACCCAAAATTAGCACCCCGAGACGCGCACCTTAATATGCATTCTTACTTTCTCGGATACAAAATATTTTCTGTTTTTCATTGCTGCAATGACTTTTTTGTTTGCAACAACTGAACAATGATTGAGGGAATCACTTATTAGTACTTAACAGTATTTTCCTCCTCTGAATTCCCGATTAAATTTTTTTTTTTTTGGAGTTTCAAGTGAAAAATAACCACTGATTCTAAGTATGATTTATTGAAGAATAAAGGAATAATTAGAAATGAAACGCTATTTGATTTTTCAAGCAATTACTACTATGTTGATTGGTTGACGTAACTTTTTATTCATTGTCATATTTATCAAAAAGAAAAATTCTCAACATATTACCAAATTATATGTTAGTATCAGCTTGTTAAATAAATATAGTAGTTTTGTTAAGTAATTTTTTTTATCAATAATAAGTTAAATAATAATAATAATCAAAAAGAGAGAGAAAAAATAAATAAAAATCTGTGGTGTGACCCAACTTTTAAGGCAAAATGAGAATATACATTTTGAATAAAATTCATAATTCAATTATTTTTCTCTTTGGGGACCAACTCAACTGGGAGATATATGTTTGTGTCTGTGAACAAAATATCTCATGAATGCGACCAGTCACATCAGATTTTTTAGGCGAGATTTCATATTTAAAATCGTAACAATAGGCTACTGATTGGAATAATTACACATCAAAACAAAGGAAAATTTGATCAAACGTTATATTCCATAAGATTACCCAATTCTTTATTGGTTCTAAGATTATTTTATTTTTTTCCTGATCATTTTACTTCCATGACAAATTACCGGAAGAATGGACTTGGTCGACTGGACGAATTTGAACCCCGGATCCGGTTCAGAGTAAGTGGCGCTTAAAACTATGCAGTAGACTATACATTAATAAATATCATACATAAATAATAAACAGGAATATATTAAATATTTAACACATAATTATTATAAAACATTATTATAAAACAAATGGCAAATTTAAAAACTCTATTAATATGGATTTTATTCGCCGTTTTGAAATAAATAAAAATGAAAAAAAAAAAAATTTAATTATCACTAAGAACCGACCGAATATTCGGTTTCGGTTACGGTTTCGGCCAAAAATCCTGGTTTCGGTTTCGGCCAAAAACTAGCCGAAACCTAAGTTTGAAAAAGATGGGATGAGACTTGCACACACAAAAAAAAAAAGGTAAAATGATCCACGAGAGAAAAAGAAATTTTCCGCCCCCGGTGGAAAAGGGAGTGGAAAAAAATTCGTTAAAAAAAAAAAATGGTAGAATAATATGAATTTTGTGTGTATAGGGAATACAAGTTTCAGTTTCGGCCGAAACTAAGATTGAGGCCGAAATTAGGTTTCTGCTGAAAATCTTGTTTCGGTCGGACCCTAATTAACACACACACTTGAAGTTAAAATTAATATGGTATGTAAAACGTTAAATAAATAAAAAATTTTAGAATCATGGCTTTTGCTTTTAGTCCTTCTTTTCTTCTAATTTTTTGACCAGGTGTCGTTTCAAAATTGCGATTTTTTTGTCAAATCTTGTAAATAAACTTGGCAATCACGAGTTACCCGAATTAAAATTATCATTTCTTCTCTATTATTTACCACTCCCTCCTAATCAAGTAGCCTATCACTTTTCTTCCTTACAATCATTTAAGGTGTGAAGAAAAGAATTGCAGCTAGATATATTTCTTTTATTAGGCCCACTAGGCTGACGTTTCGGTCTTAAACAGGCTCTGAGGATGATCTTGACCAAGACCGAAACGTCAGCCTAGTGGACCTAATAAAAGAAAAATATCTAGCTGCAATTCTTTTTTTCACACCTTAACGATTATCCAGCTATAAAATCCACATTTTGTAAACATCATTTATATTTCACCTCTATTTTATGATAAAGCAAGGAAAGGAAAAGATGAAGAATGATCTTATTCAAATAATTATACTCCTGTGCTTTATTTTTTTTTTTAAATAAGCAAAACCAGGGCCCCCCCCTGGGGGGACTTCTCTCCCTGAAATACTATTGTATATTATATTTCAAGTCAAAAATTTAAGAATAGCTTACGACAGAATTGTTTTTTTATTAATTTTAAATTGAATATCAATGAATTATTAAAATATGTGCATCTCCTTAGATAAAACATAAATATAAGTGAAATACAATATTATGTTTTAATAGATGTAAATATTTCAAGTTCATTTAAGGAAACTACTAGGAACCGACCGAATATTCGGTTTCGGTTACGGTTTCGGCCAAAAATCATGGTTTCGGCCGTAGTTTCGGTTTCGGCCAAAAAGTAGCCGAAACCTGAGTCTGAAAAGATGGGATGAGACTCGCATGCAAAAAAAAAAAGGTCAAATGATTTGCTTTTGAGGGAGAAAAAAAATTTAGTCTTCCTAAAAAAAGGTAAAATGATTTTCACGGGAGGGGGAAAAATTTCAAAAAAAAAAAAAAGTAAAATAATATAAATTTTTTATTGGAAATACAAGTTTCGGTTTCGGCCGAAATTAAAGTTGAGGCCGAATATTCGGTTTCGGTTGAAAATCTTGTTTCGGTCGGACCCTAGAAACTACTACTAATTTTCAAAAGCTTGAAATAAAAAATTTTATTGTGCAAGTTCACGAAAATTGATGGGTTTTCCGTCTCCTTCTCCTGAGCTCATTAAGCTCACTTTTTTATATGACTAGTCTAGATGTATTAACCTTGGATAAAGGAAGCCACTCATCATTCATTAAAAAAAAAATTCTCACATTGGTATTTAACTTCTTTAACAAGTGAATCCCAGTGGAAAATTTACAATTCCAAAATAAACATTTTAAAATTAGTAAATATTAAAAATAAATATGGAATTGCCATTGAAGTTATTCACCTTTCAATTTACTATCGTGACAATGATTCACTCTTTCATTATAGATTCTAAATTTCCTTATCATAAATTAATAATAATTAATTTTTTCAATTTGTTTAGATTTTTTTGTTATTTCGATTTACATAAATGCATCATAAAAATATATACAATATTATTATTATTACTTCACAATTCACTATTAGCACGTGGACGACGAACACGAGTTATTTGGATGGGCATTTTTTCCCTTTAAACCTACCTCCTGCCCTTGACCTATGACTCAGAAGTAGAGCATTGGCTTCTGATTCCAAAGGGGGTTCGCATCCAGTCTCATGCGACAAAAATGTATTTCAATTAGATCAAATTGAAATAAATAGAGACGTGGTTCGAAATGGCCTTCGATGCCGAAAAAGACCTTAGATGAAATTTAAAAAAATCTGGTGTGATCGGTATTCGAAAATTGTGTACTGTGCTTGTCACACCAGATTTTTTGTGTCGACATGTATTTAGTTTCCGACAGTATAGTACATTCGATTTTCAATAATATATGTGAAAATATTTATATTTTGTTACCATGGCAACCATTTCTCCTAACTTTTTTATGGAGTACAAGAGTAAAGTGGTCTTCAGAAGATTTCAATGACAAAATGAAAATATACATTTTAAAGAGAATCTAAAAAATAATTGATTTTTGAATTAAAAAAATCGTTGGAGCGAATTTAGAGAAAATCGAAAAAAACTGAAAAAGTGCATCAGTAAAGTACTAGTACACTTTGGTCGATTTTGTTCAAAAGCTTTGTGTCACGTCCCATAAGGGCGCCTAACTTAAATATAATATTTCAACCTCCTAGCTCTTTTCGTTCTTGAGATATTTTGTTCACAGACAGACAGACCATGTCGTGAAAACCTCTTTTTTGGATTCAGAGGACCTCAAAATCTCGACATCGAATTTTTGACATGAATCCAATACTTTCTCTCTCTATATATTAACATATATAGAGGTAAGAGAAAGTAAAAAATAAAAAAGAAGTTAAAAATCTCAGAAGATTTTATCAGAAGTCTAAATTCTGATCAACTCAGAGAGAAAAGTTCCAAAATATTCTTTAATAAGATTGAATAATAGGCTTATGTCTCTTATATAGTTTTTTGTTGTCTAAATTATTTATACGCAAAGGAATTCACCAACCAAGGTTTCTAACCGGTTATGTTCTTTTTTCCTTATTCGACCCCTCAAAAAAAAAAAAAAAAATAAATAAATAAATAAAACAAAAAATCTACACAAATAGTCCCCCCCCCTGATGTTTATATTTGCCGAGGTCATTCAGCAAAGAAATTTTTTCAAAGATCTTTTTTCAATCAAGAACTTGATGTAGGACGTGTGTCACTTCTCTACAGGTGGTTTCTCTAACTATTAAATTCACATTTTCCTGGTTAACTGACATTAAAAAACGGGTACATTCACTTTAATAAGGTTTTGAATCTTCAAAAGTAAAACTTGCTGCCTATTTATTTTTTCAGCATCTTCTGGACCAAATCTTTTTGCAAATTACGAGTAGCCTGATTAGCATTAAGATGTTTGTCTCGCCCCCTCCCTTCTCTCTTTTATATATATCTAGGGAGGGAATAGGAGGAAATTATACCTCCCTTAATTAATTTCTTGGTACGCTTATAGAAATATTATTATAATTTTATCTTCTCTCCAAACTTGGTTATAATAATCCTTTAAACCCTCATTTTAAATATAAAGAGAATATTGATCAGGTTGTACTAGTCTAGGAGAAGCGGAAAAAATTTCACTTATTAATATTTTAATGTCTTGAAGTAATATTCATAATTGATGATTTTTTTTTTTGGCTGACTCATCTTTTCAGCCAATTACACTCGGACACTTTGACTTTGTGACCCAATCCGGTTACTATTTTCCACTACTTCTTTTTTATTATTTTGCTTGCTGCTCAAGTTTTTTAAGTTCACTTGGGGACTTAAAACAAATTTTCAAAGAGGTTATAACATGTTACAAAAAAATTTTTTTCACTAACTTAATATATGCATATTTTGGAAATATTAAAGAGGGATGAGGGTTGGAAATATTTTTAGAATCGATCTTACCTTATATTTTTCAATTATTTTCACTACTCCTGTGGAAAATGCAGATGACGGAATTTACTGGGTGTAACTCAATAAGAAACCCTCAACTCAAAGACCCTGGTGTTTTTGAAAGAGTTCGAATTTATTTTGTCTGACTCATCTTTTCGGTCAATTACACTCGGACATTTTGACTTTGTGGCTCAATCCGGTTACTAATTTCTTGTACTTTTGTTATTATTGCGACTCAAGTTTTAAGTTGAGGCGTTAAAAAAATTTCTAATTCCAGTCCAAGTAGGGGGAAGAGACGAATGGATTGGATTCTTGCATCTTAGCTGGTGGTATTCATTTTCAACAGTTCTTGTAGAATTAACAAGTGTGAAAATGAATACCACCAGCTAAGATGCAAGAATCCAATCCATTCGTCTCTACAACTTTAATGTAATTCTTTTTTAACTAGGTAGAGCCTTGTTTGGAAAGGATGGAATTTTTTCAATTAATGCTCAAATAGACTGTTCATTAGCCAGTCAATATACCGTTAAGATAGCAAATTTGCGAGATATGCTTTTGCTTAAGATTATTGCACCCCCTGGAGTCGAACCAGGACCTCCTCGCTTTTGTGGCGGGTGGACTACCCTTATCCTAGGGCGCCGGCCCAATTTTATTTTAGTAAAATGTTCGAAAAATTTGGATCACCCTACTGTTTGATCGATACAAAGCGGGTTTTCAAAAATCATCAAAGGACAATATTCTTAGATTTTTGATAAACACCCTGCATTATTAATCAAATTATTAAAGAAATTATTATTCAGATTGGGTTGTGAGGTCTAGCAATGGGACTATCTTTGAATAATCTCGACGCAAAAGAAAACAGCTCATATGATATAAAATTTTTGTTTTTCAAGAAAATGAAAATTTGTTTTTTATTTTTAAAAAATTAAAATTACTCACCCATCAGAAGAAACAGATGCAATGGAGAGTGTGTCCAGATCATCATCACGTAAAACAATTCCCCAACCGTGCTCCGGCATGTTTTTCCCAGACCAGCAGTAGAACATCTAACAAGGAAGCCAGGATTTTTTTAAATATGTATACAACCACAAAGGATATACTATTTTATTAATAGTACGGACGTTATCACTGCAAGACCCAAGAGTAGATTTGAAGAGGGGATTAACCCAAATTATTGAGTGATTTTAATCATAGTCACTATTTCTTTATTTTTTCAAATAATTACTTTTCATAAATTATTCATTTGATTATTAATATCCATTTAATTGTATATTTGAAAGTTGCTTGGGGAAAATAGCCTGGCTGTTTGATGACAGAAGTATAAGAAATTAAATTTTTTAGATTTTTTATGCCTACTGATTTGTGAGCAAGAGAAAAATTTGTTTTCTGCCATCAAACAACCAGGCTATTTTTTCCAAATAACTTCCTATATACAATTAAATATTTACACAACTTGGACTGTTTCTCAAAAATCCATATTCAAACTTTTACTCAATCTTAGTTTTTCAATATTTTGTAGCTAAATTTATTTGGACTCCAGGAGAACAAAATTTACACAAAAACAATAACTCCTCCCTTTTATTAGCAATTATTAGTTTGTTTTTTTTATTAAAATGAACTTACCCTAATTTATTAATTATCCTTGTTCACATAAGGCACTTGCAAAATAATCTAAACTCTTCTTTTGGAAGTCGATATTATTTATTTATAGAGCATGTAGGCAATTCTTAAAATTTCCCCTTCCTTTTCTCAATCTAATCTATTCAATTAAAAATTAACGTTTAGAAACAAAAACAACTTAACATTTAGATTGACTTCCGCTGATATTATTAAGAGAATAGGGAAAATAGATTAGACTTTTTTATAATTGGGAAGTAATTTTTTTTAAATTTAATATGGTTGTGGTTTATCTGTGGGTGTATACTGACTGTATTTGATTCAATTATTATAAATATCTTGTTCAATATTGTTTTTTTTTTTTTTTTTTTAATATAGGATTCGCAAAGAACTTGAAAATTGTAAGCAATGAAAAAATTTCACCCCTTCCCCCCTCCTAACCCCTTCCTAGCTACGCCCCTGAGAGTTACTCTTCGAAGTTATCAATTTATTTTAATAATATCGAATATTTATTGAACTTCACATAAATTATATTAATTCTTTGGCTGAAAATAATTTAAATCAGACAATTTTACAATTATGACCACTAACTCCTTACCTCAAAAAAAAAAAGAAAATGAAATAGAAGAGACTGATTATTAATATTCTTAATGGAGAATGGCTAAAATCTTTTCTAATATAACATTACAATCAAGTGAAAATACTTTTACAATCGGAGGTCTTGCTGAGTAGGCCTCATTTAAAAAATCAATCAAAAAAACCGAACTAATTCTAAAACTATCAACCATTTTATTTTATATTGATTTAACTTATTAAAATTTTTCAATTGTATTGGAGTAATAATTAGCCACCATTTGATTTTTATCAAAATATTAAAATTAAATTTCAAAAATTTAAAATTGAATAATTAAGAAACTGAAAAACGAATTTCTTACTCTTTTAATTTTTTTTTAATTTTTCAAAAGTAATAAAGGGTCAGACCAAGCCGAGCGCACAACTTTGCCCACCCACTATTCAAGAAAAAAATATTTCTCCCCTCCCCCCCCCAGAGCTCCCCCTGATGGTCCGATGTTATACATATTATATATCATTTTACTCGGGAGGAAGTCTAGTTTCTGAATATATAAAAAAAATTATAGGTTATGTAAGAAAAAAATTTTTGTTCTCCTCCTAGAGTTCCCCCTAATAGTCCGATGTTTACCAAAAGCTTTTCAGTTCTTGGCCTCTACCCCTAGTTTATGAGTGCAAAATTTCAAAACAATTGAATGAATAGTTTTTGAGATTTCGTTGACGAAAGAAATTACCACAGACACACACACACACACACACAGAGAGACATCATTCCAAAAAGTACTTAAATGGATTCAGGGGACCTCAAAACGCATTTTGGCAGCTTCAGAAAAATTTCGATTTTTTTTTACGATTACATTAACTAGTGGAAAGATAAAACTATATTTATATTAGTAAAACAAAGATCTGGAAAATATTAACTACATTTTATATAATAAAAACGACATACGTCTAGCATATAAGAAATACAGGTAGCTATGTGAAACTTAAAAATAATAATCTAACCTTAAAATTGTAATCAAATTTATCTCTTATAGAAAAAAAATATTCCACTGTGAGAATATTAAAAATAGCACAACCATCTGATGTGTTCTAACAACCTAACCATAAGATTTATTCTCATTGTTTTAAGGTGAGTGATATGCTAATAATGACGTTTAAAATTTTATCTTATAAGGAAATTTTATCTTTGAATGTAAATAAAAATTAAAGATGGTATTTTTAAACTGCAGGCCCTGATGATGACTATCTATTCGAAACTGGAAAATTTGTACAAGTCAGTTGGCTAAAAAACTAAAATATTAGAATAGGAAGAATAAATGAGCAAGCAGCTAGTTATATTTCAATTTATTAACAAACCAGGGCCGACGTTTCGGTCACGTATGGGACCATCTTCAGGGCCAGGTTAATGTCCGAAAATACATACAATCCTCGCCAAGTTATATTGGGCATTCACAATTATACTTAAAACATGATTAGTTTAAGTATAATTGTGAATGCCCAATATAACTTGGCGAGGATTGTATGTATTTTCGGACATTAACCTGGCCCTGAAGATGGTCCCATACGTGACCGAAACGTCGGCCCTGGTTTGTTAATAAATTGAAATATAACTAGCTGCTTGCTCATTTATTCTTCCTATTCTAATATCAACACTCAGCTATATACCTCCTTCAAATAAAAAACTAAAAATAAAAAAGAGAAGAATAATAATCTTTTATTTCATATCCTAACCGTCCATCAGTTAATTCAACGAGGGAAGCTGCTGCTACAATTTATAAATATATTGTACTCGTCTGAGAATCGAAATTTAGATTACATTTACTTTACCTGTCCAACCTACGGTTGATGGGCAAAGTTAAAATTGTATAATTTTTAAAAATAAATGAATTAAAAGGACACATATTGCCCCCCTCTACCCTCTCTTATAGGATGCCAGGAGGGCAATATACCCTTGCCCCTCCTCGGCGCCTATGATTAGATTGTTAATTAAATGTGAAGCAAGTGATCAGGAAATTTTGGGATCGGCCTAATCAAATTAAAAATTATATTAATAAAAGAAAAACGAATTATTAAACAAAAACCCATCAATGAAATTTTTTTTTAAAGAAAGCGCAATACAATACCAAATGGACATGGATTTTTTAATGTTTTCTGCCCTGTAGAAACTTTATACAAAAACATTTACTTTGTTGTTTGTTAGTAGATGGCCGTAAGGATGACCAATTATATTATAAGGACATCGGCCAAAAAAATGAATACTTTTGCGTATTATCCGTTTATTTGTAGATATTTCGATTCTAATGGTATAGAATCATCCTCAGTACAATCAACAGATGTTTTGCAAATCGTTAACTCTTCCCATCCAATATGACAAAACAGCTGCGCATTCCATGAATGCAATTTTCATAATTATTATTAATTAATTAATTGATGGCACAATCGAGTAAAATATTATTTGCCATTTTATAAGGACCATTCGACATTTTGAGGAATTTTGTTGACACGCTTCAGCCCTGATGATGGTCGTATATCTGACCGAAACGTAGGCTTGAAGCGATTATTAAACGAAATAAATCTAGCTGCAATCGCTCTTTTCTTTTTTCCCTAAAAAAATTTTCCCCTCCCCCCCCCCCCCCAACTCTCTTTTCTTTTTATAAGGCTGCAGAAAGAAGTTTTTTTTCAAAAAAATCATTGAGAAAAATGAATCTTATAAAGTTTAAAGTTTAATAATTACAGGGTTTTTTTTTTATTTTTAATATATTTACAGCTTTTTGCATTTAACTCTTTTGGAAATAAAATTAACCCTTTAGCAAACCAAATTAAACTTTTTGCATTAAAAAAAAAAATACTAAAGTTTATTATGTGAGATAACAAATTTACTTCCAAATGTTTAGGACTTACTGAGGCTAGGCTAAGAAAGGGGAGGGGCCAGGGAATCCCTCCCAATAATTTATAAAAACTAGGGCCCGACCGAAACAAGATTTTCAGCCGAAACCGAATATTCGGTCTCAATTTTAGTTTCGGCCGAAACCGTAACCGAAACTTTTCTTTTCCTATAAAAATTTCATATCATTTTACCTTATTTTTTTTTTTTGAAATTTTTTTCCGCCCTGTGGAAAATTTTTTTCCCCTCCCGTGAAAATCATTTTACCTTTTTTTTTTTAAGGGAGACTAAATTTTTACAGTACCTTTTCCACTTTTGAAAATCATTTGACCTCTTTTTTTGCATGCGAGTCTCATCCCATCTTTTCAGGCTCAGGTTTCGGCTACTTTTTGGCCGAAACCGAATATTCTGTCGGTTCCTAATAAAAACCCAAAAGAGAGTAAACAACTTTTGAATAATTAATATATTTATAAAAAATACATATTTAATAAAATAATAATAATTTGATCTGCAAAAGGGTGAATTGAAATATGAAATGTGTATATTTTTAAATTAAATAAATAAATATGAAAAACTTACAAATAAATACATGTCTTTAATAAAAATAAATATTTGAATTATTTTAATGTACCCTAGTAGATGCATAATAAAAAATATATAGATTACTATATATTATATAATAAATTACAAGGGATATATTCTTTACTTTTAATTTTTTCATTCAATCAGTCATGTGGAAACCATTTTACTTTCTCGTAGAGGCAATAGAGAAAGTATTGTAATCGTCAAAAAATTCGACCTCGAGATTTTGATGATTCTCGATGTTTTATACCTCCCTGAGACAAAAAAAAAATCTGTGTCTGTGTGTGCTCACGATCTCTTAAAATTCCAAGTAGCCAGATTGATGAAATTTTGTATAAACTTCTTACACTAAAATTGTAGATTTATATTATTATAACTTTTGGAGTAAATACGTCAACTAAAGTAGTAGTTTACCTCATAAATTTTTTTTTTTTTTAAATAGCCTAATAAAAATTCTTTCACTTTTTTACTTTCTCTTATTTTAAAAATCATTCATATTATAACAAAAAAATTTCAATTAGAATTAGGACTTTTGCTGGACCATACGTATATAGAAGGGACCGGAGAATAAAACCAGCCGTTAATGGACGCCTCTCACATCAATTTAATTCGTAAATATTTCGACCGGCATCACGCCTGGTCATCATCAGTACAAAAAAATGATTTTCGGAGGGCCCGTGTCAACCAATTAGAAATTATTTTAACACATTGGTTGGCACGGGCCCTCCGAAAAATCATTTTTTTGTACTGATGATGACCAGGCGTGATGCCGTCGAAATATTTACGAATTAAATTGATGTGAGAGGCGTCCATTAACGGCTGGTTTTATTCTCCGGTCCCTTCTATAAAAAATTTCAAATTTAAAGATTTTTGAAAACTTATTAGGTAAAATAATACTAATAGTACTAAATAAGTCTAAGGGAAGTCATTTCTGATTTTTTAAAATTATAATTACATTAATCAATATTTGATATTTTTTCATTTTCATTTAGGGGTAGTTAGAAAGAAGAAAACCACCTTTATAATTGTGTAGTCGAAGGGTCCAAAATTCAAAAAATACAATAATTTCGATTAAAAAAATATATATGAGAAAAGGAACTGGTAATTATTTCACAAATACAATTGAGAAAATTTAGACCCAGACAACTACAACTACACCATTGATATCCATCATACCTAGATATTTATATTAAAAAGTGTTCAAGTGATGGATATTCATTTTTTATTCAAAACAATTTTTTTGCCATTATTATTATTTTCTTTGAGAAAAAATAAACCATTTAGAAATATCTTTGGTGACTTCTTCTCCTGGCCGCCATGCCTCTTCCGATTCTAATAGAAAAACAAAAAGAAAGAAAATTGTAAAATAGTGTTTTTCTACATCATTTGATTTGGAGGAATATTATTAATAAATAAATAAAAGTTTATTCTATTCAAAGCACCGTTTTGGGGACTTTGCATTACTGAAATTCAAAAGAAAAGATGTTTCGACAATCTAACAATAAACATCAGCATTATTGTTGAGGGTTGTTTAGAAAAACCCTCATTAATGTTCATGTTTATTGTTGTGTTTAATAAAAAGTTTTAAACCGAACAGAAATATATTTTATTTCTTTATTTTTTTCAAAACGTAGACTCATTTATTTTTTTCTACCTTTCTAAGTAAGAAGGCTCTATCAGACAAGTAACCACTTGAAGATTAAACATATGATTAGCTTGTCCAGTTTCATATAATTAAAAAATAAGAACCTCGAAAAATCTATTTAATATTGAAATATTTAAATATAAGAATGATCCTAAAGTCTAATAATGTGTCGGAGAACCTGATTAAAGCTCGAACAATCTCAGCCAATATTACATTTATCCTTATGCTTTATGATATTTTACCATTCTTCTATTATATAAAATAATTTCTCACGATAGTCGGTGAATTAAAAACAGTAGCCAACATATTTAAGTCATATTCTTTTTTAATAAGATAAATTAATGTTTTCCGATTTTTAATGTCTTGAAAATCTCTATTATTTTGCTCTATTGATATTTTTATAAAATAATAAAAAAAAAACACAAATTATTATTGTAGTTGTGGCTGTTGAGTTGTATCAAGGAAAGGTTGCAGGAGCAGAGACTGGCAACCAAATTTTTTTCTTCAAATAATTTATTGGGCCGACGTTTCGGTCTCGACAGAGGCCATCTTCAGGGCTTCCTTGACACTTATTGTACCCTGAAGAAGGCCTCTATCGAGGCCGAAACGTCGACCCAATAAAATATTTAAAGAAAAAAATTTTGGCTGCCAGTCTCTGCTCCTCCAACCCTTGATACAACACAAATTTTTAATAGTCAAGTGATGATGAATAGGCAGCCAACAAAAAACAAAATTTTTAATTTTCTCTGTCAACGTTTCGAACGCTCATTGCGCACAAAATCCGTTATACCAGTATACTTAAATTTATATTTACTTAAATATCTATTTATTTACCTATTTGTTGCGAAAAAAAGTCTAAATAGTTTAGCTTCGAAGAATGTTAACATTCAAGGGATGATGAATAGGCAGCGAACAAAAAATAAAATTTTTAATTTTCTCTGTCGACGGTTTAAACACATCGCGCTCATCAAGACATCAAGACATAGAAAAGTCATAAGCTTAGATCATATCAATTTAAGCTTATGAACAAAAACAAAATTTTTAATTTTCTATCTGTCCTGATGGTGAGCGCGATGAGCGTTCGAAACGTTGACAGAGAAAATTAAAAATTTTGTTTTTTGTTGGCTGCCTATTCATCATCCCTTGAATGTTAACATTCTTCGAAGCTAAACCATTTAGACTTTTTTTCGCAACAAAAAGGTAAATAAATAGACAATTAAGTAAATATAAATTTAAGTATATAACGGATTGTGGCTGTTGTATAATTAGATTAATGATATAAATTTATATTAAAATTTACCACTGTATTGCTGATAATAATTTTCCCGGGAATTAGACGATCCTCTTCGAGGCGGTCTCAGACTTCCCGAATTATCATTTGTTCTTGATGGACGTTGAGGAAGATTATTATTAAAATTTGGCAGTTGAGTTGTCGAACTGAAAAATTCTGAAGCAACTAGTCCATCTTCTTGTAAATTACTGAAATTGAAAAAATAATTTTTTTTTTTAAATAAAATAAAAAAATAATTACAAATATTAAGAAATATAAGTATGAAGATTTTCGGAAAGGTAAAAATAACTAGGAAACCAAGGGGAAATTTTTATTTCCCAATCGACGTTTCGGTTTTACGTCAAGATCATCTTCAGGACTTTAGAATTTGTTGAATAGACAAATATTAAATGATCTTGACACAATATAATCCAAGAAAACAGTTTATCAAAGTAATTTCAACCATCCGGACCCATAACCAGAGTTTTTCGAGGAGATGTGAGGGGAGGGGGAAGGTTATAAAGAAATTTATTTAGTTTTTAATATGAATTTAATTATCTAAATAAAATTTAATGTCTCTTTTCGTTAAAAAGAAGAGAAGACGAAAGCAACCTTAAGAAAAAAAATTATTTTCGCCCCTCATAAGTTTCACTTCCTTCTCCAGAAATGACGATACTATGCTTAGAATTTCTGAAATTTTTATTCTACATTTTGATTTATTATAATAATTAAATAAAATATAAGTATGATAAGAAAAATTTGAGAGGTGAATTTGTGGTTTGATTGTGCAAATCGCGTCCCTTGGACTCGAACCACGACTTCCTGCTATCATTTATTGTCATCCCCCCCCCCATCCCATTCATTCATCACATTTGTTAGTAGGGTTAATTTTATTATTTTTTCTCTATTTTCCGCATTAGAAACGAGTCAATCTCTTCTCTTTTTCCTTGGTTAATTATCTATGTAATTTGAATACTTAATTACAATAATTATAATTTTTATTAATATGTATAAGGAAAAATATTTAGCATATTTGGTTTAAAAAAAGAATACATTCAATGAGTGATTCCCAATCTTTGAGCCGCGGTTTTGCTACAGGAGCGCATGAAAAATATTTCATAAGAGATAGATTCACTTTTGACTTAGAGAGCCGAAAAAAAAAATTCTGATTTATTTGAAGGGAGCCGAAAGTCAAAAAAGTTTCGAAACCTCTGTTTAAAATAATATTTGAATAATTTTTTCAAAAATATTGTAATATTTTGAATCCAATTTCTGAATTAGATATTTAAGCGATGCATTTCCGAAACGTTGACGAAATAATATAAAATAAATAAATAAATTTATTACGACCCGCTTAGCGGCACCAGTCCTCGGTGACTAGGTCCAACAAACACAATATAAATTTAAATACAATAACAAATTCAACAAAACAAAAAGAAAAAAAAATAAATAAATAGAAATGCATGCCCATTAACAATCGACATGTTCATGCATTTTTATTTCCGCTGGCTGCCCTACTCACAGAGTTCCTTTATTTAATTAAATATTTAAAAATTTAAGCTTTTAGATCATTCATTTAGTTTCATTTATTTTATTTGTTTTCATCCAAGATCTAAAGATTAATAAATTTCTTAGATTGGAGACCAATTACAACAAACTAATTTTTTTTTACCTTCTATTACCCTATTTACTTTCTTTTATCTCTATATAATAATATGAATAGAGAAAATGCATTGAATTCATGTCAAAAATTCGATATCGAGATTTTGACGGATATACACGTTTTGAGGTCCCCTAAAAAAAAAAAACCAACACTCTTGTGAACAAAATATCTCAAGAAAAGAAGCTAGGAGGTTGAAATTTTATATTTAATTTAGGTACCCTCCTGGCACTTGACACTAAGCTTTTGAACAAAATCGACCAGAAATTACTAGTACTTTACTGATGCACTTTTTCAGTTTTCGATTTTCTCAAAGTTCACACTAACGATTTTGATTAAAATTCAAAATTCAATTAGTTTTTAGATGCTCTTTAAAATGTATATTCTCATTTTGCCATTCACATCTTCTGAAGACCACTTGACTCTTGTACTTCATACCATAGTAAATATTTTTCCATGTTTATAAATTTTACATCTTGAATTTTAATATATCGGTGGAATCTAAAAATATCTCGACACAAAAAATCTGGCGTGACAAGCACAGAACACAACTTTCGATTACCGAAGGTAAGAGAAAGTTGTGTTCTGTGCGACCAGTCACACCAGATTTTTTAATCTCATTTTTTTATTCAGAGGCGTAGCTAGGCAGGGGTAACCACCCAAATCGGTAGTCTCAAATGAAAGCCTGAACTCATTCCATGTACCGGCACCTCCCAAACTACGCCACTGTTTTACATATTTAATTATTTCGCTAGTTCCAAAATTACAAAAAGAGATAAGATTATCCCAAGTTTATTACCTGATTGGTCTTGCATTAAGATTCTTTTGAAGAGCCAGATATTCTTCGTGACTAAATGGTTTTCCCGCTCGCCGATCCTCCAAAATTGAGACTTTTTTTGAAGAATATGACTCGACCCAATCCAAATGAATTTCAAAAATTAATATAACAATAACTAAAAAAAAAAAGAAACAAACGAAATTATTAGAAGAATATGTTCTTTGTTAAACAAAATAAATATTTGTCCATTTTTAGTTACTCTTAAAAATATAATTTGCATAAAAATTTTCACTATAATAAAAAAATTAATTGACGTCTCGGGGCTTTCCTAAATAGCAATCTCGAAATTTTATCTTATGGTATGAATCCTTCATTAGATTTCTTTGATTATGATTTAGGACTACACGAAATTAAAAGTTGTGTAATTTTTGAGGTGAAGGTAATGAAGAAAAAAACGTAGTTGTGGTTTTCATTCATTTTATTTTTCCTATTTCTGCTATTACATAAATTCATTATGTAAAAAAATTAGTGTTTTCTATAAAAGTATAAAGAGATACCACTCTGCTTTTCATCAATTCGGTCTTATAACATATTTTATTTTTTAATAAAAATCGAGTTTGTTTTAAGCTAAAAGAGGGAGTCCAAATAAACTGAAATAAAAAAAAAATATATTAATATGTAAAAAAAAAAAAATTGTGTTTTTACAATTTTTTTTCGCGACCCGGGAAAATTTTTTTACGACTCTGTGACGGGTCGCGACCCACACTTTGGGTACCTCTACATTAGGTTATTATCATGGAACATTTTCAAATTTTAGTGAGACCCAATTGTGGTATTTGAGCCAGGTGGTGTTGGAATAATGTTTTGTCAACTTTTGAATAAAATCGGCCAAAGAGTATTTTAATTTTTTTTCAATTTTGATTCTTATTTTCTTTTTCTAAGTGCTCTTTAAAATGTAAATTTATATTCTCATATTCCCCCCAAAATTGTTTGAAGACGACTTTATCTTGTAGTTCATAGAAAAGAGAGAAATTATAGTTTTGGTAACAAAATATAAATATTTTTCTGTCATAAATTTTACATCTTTGTTTTAGTGTAACATCGGAAACAAAAAATCTGGTATGATAGGATAGTTCACCTCTTTTGGTTATATTCCAAAAAAAAATGTGATTAAAGTTTTTATGCCATACCCCTGAGTTTATAATCAACCTTTAACTAATAACAACCTTCATCTTTATTTATCAATTTATAATCAATAATTCTTCCAACTTGGTATCTTTTTAACATATTAATATTGCACATATACGTATTTATTTATACAAACCGGTTTGTTTTCTAATAAACAAGCACGTAAAAATATAAAGAAAACATAATGGAAATCATTGTATAAGTTCTGTATTATCATAAAGAAAAATCTTTTTGACGCATTACATATGCTGTGTTTAATTTAATTTAAGTTTCATTATAAAGGGAAGAGATTCTTAAATCATGATCTTTTTTTTTTTTTTTTTTTAAACACACAAAACATTCACACTTTTTTCTCATTCACACTCACATTCACACACACATTCATACAGTCTTTTCGGCAACTTAGGCCATATAAGACTTTGACGATAACCGTTGTAGAGAAAATATCTATTGTGGGGTCAGGCATTTCTATTTAAGCCATCTGGTATCCAAATGGCTTAAATAAAATCATCGGACTGCCTGGGTCCGAACCCGCGACGTTTGGTATAGGAGGTAGGCACTTACTACGCCAAACCCGGGGGCTAAATCATGATCTAAAAAAAAAAATGCAACAATAGGCTTAATAGATATTTCAAAAATATTGTTATGTAATCGCAAATTTATAAGGATTATCTTGAAAAAGCCTTCATTATTATTATAATTTCGACGATTTATTTTGTCTGCTTATGCTAGTGAATATAATTTGTTCCAGAAGAGGAGAAGGAGATTCGCTATTAAGTCAAAGGCACATAATGATATTTTAAGTGTGTGATGTTACTAATTAGTGGCTCTAAAAAATATCTTCTAACTTAAATAAATTTTATTTCGTTTTACTTTCTCTTACCTCTATATATGTTAATATATATAGAGAGAAAGTATTGGATTCATGTCAAAAATTCGATATCAAGATTTTGATGGATCTTCACGTTTTGAGATGATCCCCTGAATCCAAAAAGTGGTTTTCGTGACATGGTCTGTCTGCCTGTCTCTGAATGTGTGTGCTTGTTACTTAGGAATCAAATAAAGGATGTTCAATGTTAGGTTAAATTTTATGGATTATGTGCGGGCATAGGCGCCGGAACTGGGGGGGGGGGGGGCAAGGGTACATTGCCCCCCCCCCTGGCATCCTATAGGAGGGGGGGCAGAGGGGGGGGAATATGTCTTCTTTTATTTCATTTATTTTTAAAAATGATATATTTTTACTTTTGAAAAATAAAATCTAAATTAAAAAAAATTAAAAGAGCAAGAAATTCATTTTTTTCCAAATTTTTGATAAAATCACTAGCAAATTTTTTTAAATTTTAATTTTATTAAAATTGTGATTTTATTTAAAATTTTTAAAGTTTTATGGTAGATTTGTTTTTGTTTTATACTATTTGAACATATTAAATTATTTTAATTTTCTAAAAAAAAATTTTTTTGCCCCCCCCCCCCCTGATTCAAATTCGTTCCGGCGCCTCTGTGTGCGGGTATACAAACCGCAAAATGAGACAGTGTGATATGAATTGTAATAGTGATATATGGAATGCCGGACTCAAAAATCTCCTAATACATAATGCTCTAAGCATTATTCAATAAATATTATTATTATTATTATTAAACAATATAAAGATGTTTATCTATTATTGCAAATTAATATTCACCGGAATCCTAGTCAGGGAAAAACATAAATTCCCAAATGACGAAAATTATTGACCACAAGATTGATTATTTTGACTTCAAGGTTAGAAATCAATTAATTGGTCCTCCAGGCTCTAAACGCTATCTCCCATTTCATATTTAATTTTAAATAATGTGTTTTACATAAATAAATATTTTTTTATTTGTGGAAACAAGTGATCAAATGTCTTCCGGAAGTATAACTCGGGATCTCCAACCTATCTAGGTCACTTTCTACTAAACATGCTGACATTCGAACTAAATTTGCTGCAAAGAAAGCACATCAAGACCCCTTTAGGAAATTTTATAATACAAAACTGTTAAATAAATCATGACTTGTCAAGTGTATTGAATATTAATATCTGATTCAAATGAATAGGTTCTGATCGACGCTGCTTTAAGATTCAGATTCATTGATTGATTATTTAAGCGCATTAATTAGCGCACAGATTAGAATTGCATAAAAAATTCATGATCAGTGCTTTACTGTCTTAGTAACTCCATTGATTTAATATTATATTTTATTTTTATAATACAAAATAAGGAAAAAGGAGATGACTCCTTCATTAGCTATTTAATTAACTTTTTCTGTCTCGGTTTCATATTCGAAGAATTTTATTTTACACGATGATAAAGCAGCAAATTTTAGATTCATGAATAATACTAGTAGAAAAAAAATACAAGAAGAAATGATTTAAATGTCTAACTAAAAGGAATTGGAATTCCCAAAGTCAAACAAATCTATTTGATGTTTTTATAATGGCAGGTATGCGAACCTCATATTGACTTGATGTTTACAGGCTTTTACTTTAAAGAAATAGATAAGCTCGAAAAGTTATTTTTATATTATTAAATATCATCCCATGTGGTCCTTTTACAAATATGAGGAGAAATATTTTTAATTTTTAACAAATTTCCTCCTAGCGACCCGGATATTCTGATCAAAATTTGACCTAAAGATATAAGCAAGTAATAAACGACTATA
Source organism: Euborellia annulipes (assembly GCA_023213315.1). NCBI lineage: Eukaryota > Metazoa > Arthropoda > Insecta > Dermaptera > Anisolabididae > Euborellia > Euborellia annulipes. The sequence goes on along the minus strand of JAKCPI010029433.1, from coordinate 50,182 downwards.
CATTCGCTGTAAAAAAAATAAGAAAAAGTAAAAAGTATCTCTTCTCTTAGTGAATGAAAAAACTTTTTCCCAAAAAACTGGCTAAAATCATTTAGGATTGGGAGTCTTCTGAGATAAAATTTGAACCGTATCTGTAATACTTGGCGATAAGAGGGTTGAGATAGTAAATACAAAAAAAAGTGAGCCATAAGGTCTCTATCTACCATGGTATGTTTGAAGCTTTTTACTTTCTCTTACCCTATTATTCATGTGATCCTTTGACTGCTCACTCCTTTTTTTTTATATCTCAGTTACCTTACTTGTCAATTCAAAGGTAAATATCTCTAAATTCAACCACGGGCCATTATAGAGTAAAATACATTAGCTCCCCTTTTGCGGTCAAGGGCGGATACAAGGGGGTGGGGTAAAGGGAGAATCCCCCCTAGATTTTAAAAAAATATTTTTTTTTTTTGGAAATTAAATTTTATTTTTAATATAATAATACTTAAAAATTTGATTGAAATATACAGTATATTCTGGTAAACCTGTACAGAAGGTATCTTTAAATTACCAGAATAAGTACTGTGCGACCAGTCACACGAGATTACCCCCTCCTCCTCCCCCAGAGAAACTCCTCTGGATTCGCTCTCGTTTGCGGTACATAATTAATTGCAGACTTTTTTTTTTTAATTGCAGACTTGTAAATCAATTTATTTTAGAGATATTTTTTTTTAATCTACATTTTTTTTTCTGGAAATAACACCTAAATTTTAAAAAATCTAATTTTTTTAAGAACTAATCTAAAAAAATCATCTTACAATTGTTAGATATAATGGTCTAAATATTTACTTATTCTTTTTCAAAGTAATTGTTAGTAGCGGCATAATTCGTCCTCATGGCTTGGGAACTTCATTAACATTAAATACTATTCACGCAAGAAGAGAGATCAAAAGCCACCAAGATCAAAGTTGTTAAGAAAAGTCAAGGGGTGCTGAAAATCGAGATAGGTGACCCCCGAAAAACAAGACCATTGAACGCCCGCCGGAAACCATCGATATTGTATCTAATATAAATAATAATTAAATTTAAAGTCAGATGGCCTCTGCAGCCGAAATGACTTTTTTATAAAAAAAAAAAAAAAAAAAAAAAATACTATTCACAGAATACACAATGTCAACGACTCTGAGTGGCTGGGCCTGACAACATTTATCAATATCGTTAAAGTAAGCGATGTCAAGCACGGATGATACTCGGGTCGGTGGCTTTAATGAACCCACGTGTGGTACAGTACGTCGAAATTTAAAATATACCCATACATTAAACCCCTAAATGGCCATGGGCGTAAATAGAGAATTTGGCTGGGGGCCATGGCACCAGCCATCCTCGCTGGGAGGGGGGGGGGCATGGGACCAGCTATCCCCCGGGGGGCCTGGAAAGCCCCATATTTTCTCAATTTTTCAGGGAGCAGGGAGCCTTCTGGGGGCCCCCCTGCATCCCCTAACGATTTTTGTAAATAAATACAGTACAACACAAGAAAATATCAATTATCAATTAATTTATTAATATGAATAAATTAAAATGAATGCACCCCCCCCCTAGTTACGCCCATGTAAATGACCTCGGAAGTTGAGAGGGGTAATTAAAAACAACCTCTGACTATGAGTCGGGTTAATATAATCGTATGGAGGAGGGCCTTCCTCACCTTCCTGGGAATTAGACGATAATATAATAATTATATAGCTATATCCAACAAAAAAAAATATATTGTATTTTGCATCTAATTTGATGCAAAAAAATTAAATATCTTGTAAAATTCGAAAAAAAAAAGAATAAATACCTAAGAAATAAAGATGAGTCTGATATGCCATCATAGATCACTTTATGAAACTCCTAAGCAGGTAAAGCATGCAGGTAGAATGAAGGAAACTTAGAGACTGGGATTGAGTGACCCTGACTCTCAATTTATAAACATGGTTCAAGAAAGCATAGTGAAGAGCGCTCACTACTTGTTTTCTTCCTGTGACATTTCAGGGGAAGACCCGAGTACTCATCATGTCTTCTTAATTTTACGCATTTTTCACATAAGTACCCCCAACAGAGTTGACAGATTCGACTAGACTAAACGAAACGTGTCGTTCCGAATTAGGTTCTCCCTACGACATCTTAGTCTTTATAGACTTAAAACGATACTTAAAATGTAGTTTACACTTTTATTCATTAATTTTAATTTATTCATATTAATAAATTAAAAATAGGTTTTTGATATTTTCTTATCTTGTACCGTATATATTTACAAAAAAGTGTTACAACTTTTCGAACACTAATTTTGTGTCTATCATCATTCGTTCAGAATGGAACTGAGTATATCTTCTTTTATATTAATATTTTATGATACAATACACCCAGAAAAAAATATAAATAAATATGTGAAAAAAGTGTTTCTCTTATGGCGGGGCAGGAGCGAAGCTGTTACGTATGTTATTGCCGTAAAAAGCAAAAATTTAAAACTACGCCTTTTGCTAGGCAACCCTTTTATCATCTTTTGTTCTAGTTATCCGTAATAGGCGTAAAACCTTTTTTGGTCCCTTTTAGCATTCTGGTAGAATGAAGGAAATATATATGGAGGCTGGGATTGAGTGCATTTTTATTCATTGCCATTATAATTTAAATATTAATAAATTTTTAGCTTTAATAGGAGAGAGAGAGGGGTTCTTTTTTATATAAACTTATTCTAAGAAAATTTTAAACAGAAAAAATCTGGTGTAACTAGCACAGAACACAACTTTTTCTTACTTTCGGTAATCGATTATTTAATTTCCGCCGATATATGGACCGTTTATTTTGAAAGTGGTGTAAGTCCATTTTTTTTTTTTTTTTTAATGAGATATCACATAATTTATGCTTAAATTAATGTAAATTTTCTATGTATAACTAGCTAGTGGTAAATTTCTTAAAAAATTCCCATGTTTTGTACAATTGAAAATTGGTCGATAAATAGATTTTTTAATAAACAGATATGCTAACCTTTCATTTTCTCGAAACAATAGAAAATGAACTTAAACCACTTTCAAAATAAACGGTCCTTATTAAAATTCAAGATGTAATAATATTTATAAACATGGAGAAATATTTATATTTTTTTACCATGGCAACCAATTCTCCTATCTTTCCTTTGAAGTACTAAGAGCAGTGGTTCCCAACCTTTTGAAGCCCACGGCACCCTTGGGACTAACATTAGGCACTATTAAGCACTAGCGGCACCCTTAATTAAATAAAAAAAAATCTGGTGTGACTGGTAGCACAGCAGATTTTTTGTGTCGAGATATATTAAGTTTCCGACACTACGGTACATTTGAATTTGAAAAATTTATAAACTATTTGTTTATTTATATTTTGTTACTATTATATCCTTTAAATAAACTATTAATAATTTTTTTTTTTTTTTTTATTTATTCCAATATCTCGCGGCACCCCTAAGGTAATCACGCGGCACCCTTGGGTGCCGGGGCACACCGGTTGGGAACCACTGTACTAGAGTAAAGAGTACTTCAAACAATTTTGAGAGCAAAATGAGAATATACATTTTAAAGAACAACTAAAATCAATCAAAATCGTTAGAGCAAATTTTGAGAAAATTGAAAAAAATTGAAAAAGTTCATCAGTAAAGTACTAGTACTCTTTGGCCAATTTTGTTCAAAAGCTTCGTATCACGTGTCAGGGGGTGTCTAACTTAAATAAAAAATTTCAACCTCCCCTGTTATGACACGAAAACCGTCCAAGGTGGGCGGCATGGCTAGGGATGAAACGATACGAGTAAATACAAGTACTTACTCGATACTTTTCTTTCGATACCAAGTAGTTTTGGAATCGATACTTTGGAATCGAGTACCAAGTAAGTATCGGTCAAAATACTCGTATCGATACTCGGTCCACGTACGCGATGATTAATTAGGTCAGAAGAACATTTACGCACATTTGTTCTTATTTACAATAGAAATAAGTGGAATGGTTTCTACCATTTTTACTTTCTCTTATTGGAGTGTACAACATGGAAATATCTTGAAAAATTATTACCTCTAAAACTGAATTTTTTCCTAGTCGTTTTTTTTTTCAAGAACTTGATGTTTTATGGCTGTTAAGATTTTTTCAAGATTCGCAGGGACTTTGCAGAAGATTAAATAAAAAAAATCTGGTGTGACAGGCGGACAGTACACAACTTTCGATTACCGAAGGTAAGAGAAAGTTGTGTACTGTCTTGTCACACCAGATTTTTCGTGTCGACATGTATTTAGTTCCCGACAGTACGGAACATATGAATCCAGATGTAAAATTTATAAGTATGGGAAAATATTTATATTTTGTTACCATGGCAACCATTTCTCCTATCCTTCCCTATGAAATACAAGAGTAAAGTGGTCTTCAGAAGATTTCAATCGCAAAATGAAAATATACATTTTAAAGAGCATCTAAAAAAATAATTGATTTTTGAATTTAAAAAAAAAATCGTTGGAGCAAATTTTGAGAAAATCGAAAAAATCTGAAAAATTACATCAGTAAAGTACTAGTACTCTTTGGCCGATTTTGATTAAAAGCTTATTTTCCCGGTCTCGGGGGGTGTTTAACTTAAATATAAAATTTCAACCTCATAGCTCAATTCCTTCATGCTTAAAATTGAACACAGACACACCCACCCACCCCACCCACACACCCACAGACAGACCATGTCGCGAAAACCACTTTTTTGGATTCAGGGGACCCTCAATACGTGAAGATCCATCAAAATCTCGACATCGAATTTTTTGACATGAATCCAATACTTTCTCTCTATATATATATTACATATATACATAGGTAGAGAAAGTAAAAATCTTTTATTTAATTTCTATTTGCCGACGTTTCGGTCGCCAATCACGATCTTATAATTGTACGAAAAAATTGACCGATACGAGTAAGTATCGATACTTTTCAATCGATACCGAGTAGGTACTCTATACTTTGCGACCGATACCAGTATCGAGTAAAAGTATCGATACCTCAGTGGTATCGTTTCATCCCTAGGCATGGCTTCTCATAATTGAGAAAAGGCGAGGGTCCGCGGCAGCTGGTCGGCGTCCAGGGGGGGGGGGCGAAGTCTTAATAAATGATTTGCTTCAACTTATTTTTTTTAAATTTATTTAACGTCTTTTTTAGCATTATAAACCCCGTTTCCATTTTCTTGCTTCAATTTATTCATGTAAATTATTTTGTCGTCTTCCACAGTCTGATTCATGCATGATTTTTTTTTTAATGGTCCTGAGATCCGGCTCCATCACGTATTTAGAGAGCTTGAACAGGTTTTATTGACCCCACCAGACCTGACCAAATCACAGTTACAAAATATCTTTATCATTCATATTTTTCCTGTAATGAATATAAAACAATTTTCCTTTTGAAATTCTCGCTCTCAGGAAAAAAAATGGCTACCCGTTGTCATGGAAACAGAAACCTATCTATTCACTTAAATCAAAATAAACGAGATGAGATTAATTTAAAATATAAAAAATGCCTAGGAGTAAGTTTAATTATTTTTATTTAATGATAATTATATAAACTCTTAATGGATCAGCAAATGTTCAAAGAAACTTTTTTTTTTTCTTTTGAACCCAGTCTTTTTATTCTCGGTTATGTGGATAATTTGAATTTTTTGTTTCAGTTACTCCCGAACTGCTTCGTAAAAGATCTGAGCATAATGAAGGAACAATCCATGATCTAGAAGAGATAGCCTTACATCAAGAAGATATTGAAGAGTTGGATTTATTAGGGCAATGGTGCCGGGATTTGAAAATTCTCTTACTCCAATCCAATCTCATTCCACGTATAGGTAATTGAATATAGATATTAAAAAAAATGTAATAGGCCCTATATAAATTTAATTTGTTATAATAATAAAATATTTAAATATCCTTTTAGAAAACTTGAATAAATTGAAAAAGCTTGAGTATCTCAACTTGGCACTAAATAATATTGAAAGGATAGAAAATTTAGAAGGATGTGAATTTTTGAATAAACTCGATTTAACTTTAAACTTTATTGGAGAAATTACTAGCGTTAAATCGCTGGTAAAAAACATTCACCTACATACCTTGTAAGTAGTCTATATTAATTTACAAATTTGGGGAGATCACAGGAAGTCGTTCAAATCCCACTGACACTTCAACGTCCGGCTGGAGGGGATGTGTGCGTCTAAACGCCATCTTATCCGAGTTATCTTCAAAAAATAACCAATGTTTTACTATTGCAGAAAATGCAGTTTCATGTATTTTAAGATTATGATATAAAAAAATTTTTTTTAACAAAGTATTTTTACTTGACAGCCTTTTTTTTAGTGTGCTTGCTGTATAAGCATAAGAATACATAAAAATTTGTAATGGGGAGGAATGAGGACCTATAATTTCGTCTGTGAAAGGGAGAAAGTCTTAAGACAAAAGTTTTAATTATTACTTAATATGCAAGTTTATTGAAATATCTATTTTTGATTGTGGTTTGAACCCCCCCTCTCCATGGCTACCTCTATATCCTTAAAACTGAACATTGATAGAGATTTTAAAATTAACTATTGTTAATTAATTTTTTTTTTTTTTTTAGGTATTTAACTGGAAATCCTTGTTGTGATTTTCCTGGTTATAGAAAATATGTAATAGCAAATGTCCCTTCTTTACTTTGTCTTGATGGTGAAGATATAACCAAGTCTGAAAGACTAGAAGCAGTTCGATTATTGCCATCAATTTTGCCAGGAATACTAAAAGTATTTAAAAAATTTATCAATTAAAATGATTATAAATTACCATCTTATTATTTTTAGAATCAAAAGGAATATTGTGATAAACGTGAAAAAGAAAGAAAATATGGCGAAAAAAGACTTGAAGAAATAAATTTTGATGATATAGATTATGACGATATTGAAAAATCACAAGAGTATTTTATATTATTATGTTATATCTATAACTTTAAATAATAATGATTAATTAAAATATTTTTAATTTAGATTTTGGAACAAACCAACAGAAAATACTCCTGAAACTCGTATTGAACTAGCAAAATATACAGCAAAATCTCGAAAAGGAAAATCAGAAGATGAAGAATCAAATATTGAAAACAAACCTCCACCTCGTCTATTTTCTCCTGATGGGAAACCATTAAATGTGAATCGATCAAAACTTGATTTTGTTCTTCGAGATGAACCAGATAGAATCGAATTAGATATTGCAGTATATAAGTAAATATTTTTTAATCAAATTAGCAACAGGACGTAAGAGCTACAGCTGCTCGTTTATTTATTTTTATTTCCTAAATTAACACTGTAATTGATAAATAATAATTTTTTACTTTCTCTCAACTATATATACCATCTATTGCAATAGTATTGAGAATAAAGCCCGGCAGTTAGGCAGCCCAAATGGTACACGTTCACTAATATATTAAAAAGATAAATTTTTATGGTAATAAAGGCCGATCGCCCTATTGTCTGCTTTGAAAAAGATATTTCTTAGTCAGACCAGCTGCCATTTGGGCTGACTAACTTCCGGGCTTTATTCTCAATACTATTGCAATAGATGGTACATGTATATTAAACTTTGAGAATTTTCAAAATTTCCCTAAAACTTCAAGCATCCCCTTTGTTTTCGTTCCCTAGGAACTAAATTAATTCCAATAAAATTAGAAATTTATTATTTAGAATCTTGTATTGCTTAAAATTAACTTAAATAATTCATAATAAATTAATAGAACTTACGTATAAATAAGAAAATATAGATTTTTTATAACCCTTCCCGAATAATGAAAGCATTTGGATATCTATATTTTCTTATTTATAAATAAGAGAAAGTAAAATCTCAAGCTTGATACATTCAAGTATCATATCAAAAAGGTCATTCAAACTATCTTTAAATTCTTGCTCGTCCATGGGCCATAGCACAGTCTTAGAGTATCAGCCTCTTGTGCTAGGGGCCTAAATAATATCCCGTGGGCTAATTAGGATTAAATTGTATCATCTGTCAAAGTTTCTCAGCATAAATCTGTTCATATTTCTTTTTCATTTCATAATCATTTGCCAATCATATTTTTCAGTAGGATTATATAAAATTATATTTAAGAAATGTGTGAGTTGGTAACTTTTTTTCTGAAGCTTTCAAGGTATCAACCTTTTTACAATTTACAAAATTGTCGTTTTTAAAAAGTATAAAAGCAATGGCTAATTTAAGAATTTTTCTAATGTATACTTGCAAGAGAGAGAAATTTTTCCTCTAAGGGCAGACTAAGATTGGATTGGGAGCTATAATTGAATTATTTTATAAAATTTATTTTTCATTTTATTTTTAGATACTTAGATAGTTCTTTATTGGAAGCTGATGTCCAACCTTGGTATGTGTATGTATCGGTGAAAGGAAAGCCCTTTCAAATTGTGCTTCAAGACGAAGTAAGCCCTGACAAATCTACAGCCCAGCGATCACAAACAACAGGACATTTACTTATTAAAATGCCAAAAGTATAATAAGTTTGTATAACATTTATTCCCCTTCCATTTTTTAAATATGTGGTTATTTTTACTTTTTTTAAATCTTACTTTTTATTCCCAAAACAGTGGATGAAAAATTCAAATTTTTTGAACAACTAAAAATAATCACATATTGAAAAGTAAAAATTTAAGGGAAGAATTTCATTTTGAATTATTATTTTTTGATGTAAACTAATATTTTTTTATTTTTATTTTAGATTAATCCACTACCAGTAAAAACAGTGAAGGATGTAATAAAAGAGGAAATTATTAAACCACCAAATATAATGAATGGTCAAAGCAAACGGTAAGATTTGACAATAAAATTTTATAAATTCTTATATATGAAAAATATTTATATATATAAATAAAATTTATTTAATTTAAAGTATTCAAATAAAAAAAAACTTATATAATAAATATTTCTTAATTAAAATAAAATTTTTGGACTAAAATTTAATTAAATTTTTGCATTTAAGCTAATTTGAAAAAAATTGACATATTTTTTTATACTAAAATCTATTTTTATTTTTGAACCACTAAAAAGCGCATTTTTAAAATATTTATAGAGAATTGTTAGAAATTGGACCAGAACGATCACATTTGGACGAATTGATGCGGCTAAGTGAAATGTCACAGAATAGAAAAACTTTTCAAGAACCGAAAAATAAGAAAAAAACAATTGGAGATGATGACTTTAAAGATAATCCTGAAGTTCCGCCTTTGGAATAAAAACACAAGATAAGAATACAATAATATTTATATTTCAATGAAATAGATATTGCATAGATAAAAAATAACAAATTTGTCAATATATCGAGATATGACAGCAAAGGACACATGTATATTAACACAATCCTGCTTGTGCTTGGGTGAACGATTACGGTAAAAAGCAGCGAACTGTACAGAGAGAAGCAGACTGTGTCAATTCTAATAACATAAAAAAAGTGTATGCTCAGCTTGACTTGGAATCTGCATACGGACCATTTATATTTTATAAATTAGAAGCCTTGTATTCAAGTCAGGCGATTCTTGTTTTAAAGATATTTCGATTTTGATGTTATTTTTAAGTGGCAAATAGGATTTAAATTTTGACAAAAAGGAGTAGAAGTCACATTCATACTTTTGATACACATGCCACTCACGCACGGACTTACGCCTAAATGAAACGCATTTACAAAATAAAAGAATAATAATAATATAATTAAAAAAAAAACTAGGTCTGGTCGGATTATCCGATTGTCAAGAATCGTCAGTCAAGGCCACAAACTCGGGTGTCTTCCAGACCACAAAATCTTTACATAAAAAACATTTTTTTTTTTTTTGAAAATATTTAGATTGCTGGCCCCATAATGAAAATAATGAATATAGAAATTATGGCGAGACGAGTCATTTAGAACGCAAACAATCCGTTTTTGTTGGTTGATAATTTATATTTATATAATCTAATATGAGGAAAGATCTCAATGCCCGAGCACAGGCAAGACAAGTCGGAGTGTTCGACCGGACCCGCTAGCTAAGCAGCCCTTTTGCCAGGGCGGCAAGGGCTGAAGGGAAATGCGCTTATGCATCTCCCTAGCAGCATCGGTTTCCTCCTCTGTCCACCCGCCGGTCCACGGTTACGCGGTCCGGTGCTTCTAATGGATCTTTGCCAGCTGTCTTGTCCAAAATTGCCTCAGCCAATTCCTGAAATTGTAATAAAAAATTTCATATTAAAGTCTGACCGGCAAAATTTAAAGTTTATTAACCTCCTTAATTTACTTAGTAAAATTTTTTATCAATCTTCAAATAAAATGACTAATTTCAGGTGACCAATAATAAATATATACATGTAGACCTTATTCTATACACATTAAAAATATTAAAATTCACATTCACATTCTGAGGAAGTGAACAGGCGGATATTATAATCTTAAAATTATCACTTAAAATGTTTTAAGAGAAAAAAATATAAAATAGTAGGTATATCTATTGCAATATTAAGGCTAAATGCTTCGAATACTCCTTATGGTAATAATAAATACAGAAATATAATAAAAAAAATTGTCAAATTTAAATATTAAATTATAATAAATATAAATAACACCTGGAGTGAAATAAAATTCCAAACTAAAACCCAAATGTTTTTTTAAGACCATCTAAGCTTAATACTATTTATTTTTCTCCTAAATATCTTCCTTCTCCCTATTGTTCTCTGAGATTAATCTCTGTCAAAAAAAAAAAAAAAAAAAAAAAAAAAAAATTATTTTCCTCAAAAAAAGTTACTTTATTAGAAACTATTATTTATTTATTTTGATTTTTCTATAATAGACATTGTCCATTGAAATTTTTTTATCAAAACGCAGTGTGCGCCAGGCTTAGGATGTTAGGGGCGTGCTGGGCAATATTTACCATTCTAGCCATTTTCGATTATTATTAAGGCAATAAATAAAATTTTTTTTAAAGTTTTTTTGGCATCTTAGTCAATTTAAACTTTGAATGATATAATTAAAGATTTAATAATAATTTTACACTTAGAAAAAAATGTTGACAATTGGCATACATTCTTTTCTTTTTTTATATTGATATTTTATACTGCTTTTTCATGAGAAAGTAAAAAACATTTGAAGAAAACAGATGATATTTCATCTGCCGAACCGGTTTTTTAAAGCAATTTTAATTGAATTATATAATAACAGATAACTAATTATCAATCCTTCAGAAAGTGTCTCGTAAATATGCAAAGAGATATTATCTGATTAATTCTCCATCTGATATATTTTGGTTAGAAAAATAGTCAAAATCTCTAAAACGTTCATTCGTATTCCATATTTTTTTTTTTAATGAGAATAGGAAATTTAAAATTTTCCATAAGGGACGGTAACAGGTAACCCTAGGCACCCATTTACAATGAGTATATAATCCCTCCACACACTACTCTTCTCCCTTTTTGGTTCCGCTTAACATCTTCTCGGATTTGCCTCCGGCGGTGTTCCCACCCCTCATATTCAATATTAGTGTCCGACTTTGGTATATTTCTTGTCTCCTCCTGATTTCCGGCACCCTCGTCTTCGATAGCCGTGGTAGGCTTGAGTACATTTCTTGTCTCCACATTCCATCCTGCGTTTTCTTCCTCGCGCCTTCCTTGCTCATAAATTAATATCTCCTCCCCTCTTCTTCCCTTGACTTCCTCCCCTGCTCTAGCTTCGCGTCCAATTATTCTCCTACCCTCACCTTCCGCTACTCTCAGTGATGTTTTTTAATTATTGTTTTGTTTTCGGTTTCCACTAAATAATGTCTTGGACCTAAAACCTTTTCTATTCTCCCCTTCTGCCATAACGGCCCCTGAGCGGAGTTCCACTAATGGCAATTTCAAAGAATAATGTATGAGAATCTTGGCTTCCACGATTTCCTTCTTTGCTTTTGAAAAACATTCGTCTTCTTCACGAATAAATTACGTGCACAAGCGCTGCTCCTTCACTAGATAATAAAATATTGCTTTTTTAATATCATCCTCCATAATTCTATTCGCTATGAAAAAATACTACTTATTTTGAGTCTCGAAAGTCCGCCAATTCTCCGGCTCCATATCAAACTCTTTCGGCTGTCCCAAGAACCGAACCGTCTGATGTTGACTCTGTTCTATCCCTTGCTGTTGCACTGCTTCAGCCATTGTCCTCGTCTCCAATATTATTACGTCCAATAAACCACGACTTGTACCGAAAAGCTTTATTTTATATAAACGTTAATTACAAACAAACTTCTTTCTTTTATCTTCGCCTTAATCCCGCGGTGCGGAGTCGGCGGGAAAAAGGGGTCTACGGAATGTTTTTTTTACGATCGGAAGAAATAGAACAGGCCGGCCCGTCGCACGGTCTGACGCCTGTTGAAAATATAGAAGGAAGGAACAGACATGCTAAGAACAGAACGACTGTCTGTCCCGGCTCGGGTAGCTCGTGGTCGCCTTTCACGTACCCACAAGATGTGGGCCCCTGAGCAAGTTAATTACAAACAAACAACATCAACAATATGATAACCTCTGATATAACGCCAGGCACTTATTTACAATGAGTATACAATCCCTCCATACACCACAAAGACTAGATCCAATGAAAGTAATAGAGAAATGGAACAGTATTTTGAAATAAAAGAGGACATATTTTTAAACAATGGGTATATATTTTATAAAAGCAGGTTAATCATCCTAAAAGTCTTAACAAACTTAATACTAAAGAATTTACATAGAGTACATATGGGCATAAACTCCATGTTAACGAAGGCTCAAGAAGCATTTTTCTGGCCCAATATGGCGAATGATATCAGGGGGGTATAATAAAAATTGTCAAATTTGTCAAAAGGCATACAAAACTAACACTAAAGAACCATATACAAAAGAAGAAATGATGAAATACCCGTGCAAAAAATTTCAATGGGTCTAATGAAAGTGAAAGGGTCAATGTATCTAGTAATATCAGATTATTTCTCAAAATTCATTATTACGAAAAAATTAAAAAACAACACTGCGGAAGAAATAATTAAGAAATTAAAAGATGTTTTTGCAATACAAGGTCTACCTAATCAAATATTGTCGGATAATGGGCCAGCGTTTGACTCGTGGAAGTTCAAACAATGTCTTAAAGGGAATGAAATTGAACAAATTACGATCAGCCCATACTATCCGCAGTCGAATGGGTTCATAGAGAACAAAAGAAGTATTATAATGAACACACAAAAAAGCTTCCCTCTTTGAAGGTAGGGGATAAAATATATATGCAAAAAGGAATAAGAGATTGGATTCGAGGTATAATCTTGAAGAATATTCCTCCTATGGGAAGTTAAATTTTCTCCCCCCGGGTTAAGCTACTGTTTAATTTTTAATATAGTAATTTTTTAAAGGAGGTCTCAGAGAAGAATAGAGGTTTATTTTGATTAGTATACGAGTCTCATCCCATCTTTTCAAACTCAAAAAATTTTATAAATTCAACTTAGAATTGTGATGTCACACTTAGAGAAACCCCCAGGTCCCCCATGTCACAATTATTAACGTTTTGTCTAGACCTTACCCTCCTCCCCTACGCGTTACGTAATATGTGGACGACCCCTAAATCATTTTACTCATAGACAAGGTCGTTAAAATATTCATTATTTTTACAAGTAATTATATGTCATAATTCGAACTAATGAATTTGTCAAACTAAGGTAAATTTTTCTTTAAATTTAAATTTACTTTTTTATTTTGAATTTTTAGCTTTGTTCGAAAATTGGCATTAAAGGATTAAAAAATTATCAAAATTAAATAAAAATAAATATTAAATAAAATATTAAATTATTGTAATGGTTGGTAATTAATCCTTTAATATTTGGAAATAAAGGTGATTTTCTTTTTCTCTAGAGTGTGACCTGTTGAGAATCATAGTGGCCAAAGTCCGAAATTCAACAATTCGAGAAAAGGCGTTTAAAAGTTTTATAAACATATACATTTAAATAGCCAGGCACAAATGAATAGGCCAGAATCTATAGCAAAGAATGGATATATATTTTCGCCACTTTGGTACTCAAAAGAAAAAACGTTTTAACGTTTGGTAGGCTTAACTCAAAAATTGAATTTTCGGACTTTCGCCACTATGAGCTCAGCAGGCGATATATATGTATATATATATACAGGGATAAGATATCGAATATCTTGAGAGAATTTGATATAAGCATACTAACAGTAAAAGATATATTACCTGGAATGCGAGGTCGATGTTGATATTAGCCTTAGCAGAAGTTTCCATAAAACGAATCGAATGTTCTTTGGCCACAGCTTCACCTCTCGCCTTCGAAACCACACGTTTATCCTCCATATCTGATTTGTTTCCCAAAATCATTTTCTCAACATCTTCATTTGCATGCTGCAAATAATAATAAATCAATTAAGAAACTAAAATACTATAATAATATAACCAAAATGGTACACATGACTATTCGCAATAGAAAATTAAAATAAAAAAAAAAGTAAAAGTTTTTTCTTATTTGAAGAAATTTTTTTTTTTTTTTTAAACACACACTTTTTTCTCATTCACTCTCACATTCACACAGTCTTTTCGGCAACTTAGGCCATTTAAGACTTTTACGATAACCGTTATTTAATAATATATATTTATTTGGGGTCCAGGCATTTGTATTTAAACCATTTGGTATCCAAATGGCTTAAATAAAATCATCGGACTGCCTGGGGTCCGAACCCGCGACGTTTGGTATACGAGGTTAGCACGCTAACCTATACACCAAGTCCCGAGGGCATTTGAAGAAATAAAGTGCCTGTTGTATTTAAACAATAGATAGAAAAGAGTGCAGCCAGGCAGTCAGTATCCCCGAAATAAAACTCTGTTAAGAAAACAGTTTCGGTTTTTTCTTACTAAAATAATTTTAATAAAAATAAAACTACTTGAAAATATATGAGAGGAAATCGAATTTTGTAAATCTTTAGGAAAAAATTTATCATAGAACACTGATTGATAGCTTTCTAAAGGGGCCCTTACACGATCAGTCAGATTGTCAGTCTGAGTGAATCAGTCCGATCGTCAGTATTTTCTTCATTCAAGTATAATTTTACACATATCATTCAGACTTCCAGTCAGAATCAAGTTTTTTTAGCTCATTCGACTGAGGGAAGCCACTAATTTTTCTTCTTAACTAAACTAACTTAGTTCCCTGCCACTAAGTATCAATGAAAAACAAGAAGAAAACGGCCATCAGTCCTTCAGTCTTGCCCATACACGTTCAATCAAAACGCCAATCCGTTCAAATACTGACAGTCTGACTGATTGTGTAGAGGCCCCTTAAGGATTGGAATCCCTAATGATCTTCCTTTTCTAATATCAAGCTCTGAATGAGTTAGCTGACTAACAAAGAAATAGAGGCCAAAAACTTTAATTCTGTAATAAAATTATAAAAGATTATGTCATCCCAGTATTCGAAATCACGATCTTGAATTTTTAAAACTAAAGTTAATTTACCCCGGTTCGCTTAAAGGTACAGGTGTTCAAATACAATAAATAAAGTAATTTACAAGATAAAAATAATATATAAATACCTCATCAATATTTCTTAACCATTTTACAATATTTTCAAAACTCTTTTCATTTGTTATATCATAAACTAGCATTATCCCCATAGCTCCTCGGTAGTATGATGTTGTAATTGTATGAAATCGTTCTTGACCGGCAGTATCCCTAAAAAGTTTTCAAGTTAAAATAAATAAATATATATATATATATATATATATATATATAATGTAGTAAATGACATTACCATATTTGCAATTTTATTTTTTTCCCTCTTAGTTCTATTGTTTTGATTTTAAAATCAATGCCTGTAAACAAAGAAATGTCAAAAAATATTAGAAAATCTTTAAAAATTATTGTTCTTTATAAAAAAAATATACTAATTTATTTTTTAATTGAAAAATTTGCCCCACCCAATGAAAAACAATAGAGTCAAATAGAGCGAGTTAATTTAGCGAGATGCAATATCAATTATATAATGAAAATAACTAAAAATCTAATTAAATAAATAAGTTCTTTGTTTTTCGATAATGACTAACAAGTTTTTTTTGAAGTTGTATAAATTTCTAATCAAAAAATAAAGGTTAATTAATGTTAGGAAAAAAATGTTACAACTGATTACCTATCGTTGAGATAAATGTGGATGTAAATGCATCGTCGGAAAATCTAAATAAGATACATGTTTTGCCGACTCCGGAATCTCCAATTAAAAGTAATTTGAACAATAAATCATAAGTTTTCTTCGCCATTTTATTTGATGGTAATATGAGTCAAGGGATGAGTGAATATAAATGGACGGGACAAACGTCACATTCAACACAAAAAATTAAGTTAAAGTAATTTGAAAATTTTAAAGTCTCTTGTTTTTAAATTATAAAATAAAATAAAAAAGAATGATATAATATAGTATATATAAATATTTAATTAATTTTATTTTATCATAATTATTTTAAGAAAATTTATTTGCCGCGGGAAATTTAAGTTTTGACTTAAAATATTTTTATAAAAAATTGTAAATATAAATAATGACAATAATTATAGTAATTTAATGATTTTGAATACAAATGATTTTAAAAGTTTATATAAAATGCAGCCGTTTTCAATTTTAAAAAGTTGGCAGCACTTTTATTAAAAATTCTTCTGAAAGATCCATTATTAGTTCAAATTCGTCCAAAAGATGGCCAATACTACTTTGAGTCAAATTTTCACTCTCGTTTTTCCAACTTTAATTTTTTTATATTAACCAGAAATTTGTAATTTTCTCTTTAATTAAATTTTATATTAATTTATTAACTATGAATGTAAGGCCATACAATGAATTAATTAAACAACGTTTCGATGATGAGAATTGTGTTACAAATACCTCTTCCGAGCAGGTTGTTATTTTAATTGTTATATTTACAATTATACAATCTATTCTTTTAATTTTTTATTTTTTAGATTAGTGTTGAAGAATCAATTGATAAACTTTATAATTTATTTTCTAAATCCTTAGAGGTAGATTTAGAAATTCCTACGTTGTTTCGTGAGAGTCATGCCACTTTTTTATTAAATTCATTAACACACTTGCCAAATCTTTATCAGGTAAAATTTCTGTTCATGTTATCTTTGTATTTTAATTCATTAATTCATTTTATTTATTTTAATCACCCATAACATATTTTATTTATAATATATCTTTTTACAGACAATTTTCAAATGATTAGTACACTGTATTAATAATAAAATAATTATTTAATTGTTCATTCGAAAAAGATCTGTGGCTGTAGGCTTAAGGATGATGGAGTCATGAAAAAAAACAAGACGAATGCAGCCAAATATTTTTTCTCTACGTTTTGCTGTGAGCGGACCACATGCTGAATGTTGTCGCTGTTGTTGCAAGTTTCCACACATTTTGATTATTACCAGCCGGCTCTGAAGATAGCCTAGACCTTGGGCCGAAACGTCAGCCGTGGGGGCGAGATTTAAAATAAAAGAATATTTGGCTGCATTCGTCTTGTTTTTATCATGACTCCATCATGATAATTATTTAAAGAATGAAATTTTCATTGACAGCTGTCAAAAGAAGTTAGAATGGAATAATTTATAGTTTTAAAAAAATATTCACAGTCAAGTGTAATATCACCTTGTGTATGTGCTTTTTAAAAATTCTTGGATATGAACCAACAGTGTTTTAGGTCGAAATCACATCATTTTATTTGCAAATATCATGTACAGTGAGCACCACAATTAAGTCCCCACCTGATAAACTGTTGTGATTAGTACAAATCTATTCAAAAATTAAATAATATTAATAAAAAGTACTTTTTTCTTAGTTGTCTTTAACTATATCATTTTTGTTTTACAAAAACTTAGGAATATGGTATATGAAAAAAATTTCTTCACAAAAACTTAGGAATATGGTATAGGAAAAAAATTTCTTTTGTTTTAGAGAAACTTTCTGTTTGCGTGTTGATAAATGAAAGAGGAAGAGACCCATTTATCATCGAATTTTACAGCTACACTTCATTTTCTGCTTGCATTTTAATAGCGCTAGGTTGTTATGGATAATCACTAATTATCAATATATATATATATAACATTTATTTTGAGAAAATAATCCGAAACTATCTCGCTCAATACAATTTTCCTCCTTTTTTTCGTTTTTTAATGATGTTTGTAGAATATATATCAACCAAAATTTTATTTCTCAATCAAAGCCTGCTTTGGCAATAAAATAAAATTGTTTTTCTATATTAATATAAATCGCATTATGAAAATTCATTCACTGTGAGTCCAAGGAATGACAATGGCTTGTGACTTTCACCTCTTAAGGGGCCCTTACACGATCAATCATACTGACAGTATTTGAGCTGATTGGCGTTTTGATTGAACGTGTATGGGCAAGACTGAAGACTGATGGCCTTTTTCTTTTTGTTTTTTTATTGTTACTTAGTGGCAGGGAACAAAGTTAGTTTAGTTAAGAAGAAAAATTAGTGGCTTCCCACAGTCGAATGAGCTAAAAAGAACTTTATTCTGACTGGTAGTCTGAATGCTACGTGTAAAATTATACTTGAATGAAGAAAATACTGACGATCGGACTGATTCACTCAGACTGACAGTATGATTGATCGTGTAAGGGCCCCTTTAGTCTTGGCCGTGTACTAGGTCCGGTCCTTTTGAGCCTATAAATGTGTATATATAAATGTATCTTACCTTATATGATTATATATATATGGGTGATTCTACGCTATTTGAATTTTATTGGTCAGTGGAAAAAATATATGTTAAAATAATTATATCATTGATACTGTATTCTTAAATAATAAAGAATATCGTGTTTTATTGGGGCCATTTAGTCAATTCACGATAACTGTTTCATTTTAGGAATTAATAGTTGAAAATAGTCATAAATGTCAGTATTCTGGGTGTCCCATTTCTAGTTTTTTTACTAGTTTAGTTCGACATTCATTTATTTATTAACTTGACATAATATTTTTTACCATAATTATAAACATAAGTAAACCCCAAAACATAATTAATGAAAATACATTTTAAAAGTATTTGTTATTATAAAAAAAAATACTTGTTTTCACGTGACCTAAAAATGATGTCATCTATTCTGGAAAAATTAAAAGATAAAAATTTATCATAAAAACTGCCAAAGGATAACAATGGCCATGAATAACAGGCGTAGTACAGTCTGAAGTAAGAAGCAAGCTAACGGCGTTGAGCATAATTCAAATAATATAGCTTTAGTTATTGTTGAATTGTCATAAAGTGTGTTTGGGCCAGTCGATGCAATATTTATTCTGGTAAATAAATCTCTTTATATTTTATCGTTACGTAACTCTACATATGTACAATGCAATGTTTATTGTATGTAAATGTCATGAATTACGTCGAAACTTTGGCAAGAAGGACGCGTATTGTTTTTTTTTAACGTAATGTGTGGTTTTGTCATTAGTTTGGCTGTCATTATTCAGGCACATTCAAGGGTTCGCATCCCGTCTAATGCGACAAAAATTTATTTCAATTGGATTTAGCTATCAATCCAATTTAAATAAATAGATACGGGGTCTAAATGGCCTTCGATGCCAAAAAATGGAATAAAAAAAAACTCTGTCAGGGAAAATACCCGCCCACGGGTAGGGACGAAATTTTGTTTCCTTAATATCTTATAGCTATAATATGTATGTTTTTTTAATATTAATTCAGCTTTCATTATAAATAGTTAATTGTCTGTCACTTCCCTAGCTTAATTTTCACAATTCTGCCAATAGTGTAATTCTTCAGGTAACATATTTCTTCTGGTGCTAATAAAACTCAAAAAAATTAAAATATCTTCTGGCCTTTATCATTACAGATACGAAAATAATGTCAACTAAGGAAATCATGAATATTAAATTGAACAGAGTATATTTGGTTTCTGGACACAAAAAATCCAAATAGCGTAGAATCACCCATATATATATATATATATATATATATATATGAGTCCAATTTCCTAAAAAATCAATGCGACTTCATCCATGAAAATTATACTTAAGAAACATACTATCTCGAAAACCTTTGAGTTCATATATATAAAATATATATTGATATATATATATAAAGATATATATTAGGAAAACCTTTTGCTATGTTTCAGTGCTTGGATGCTAGCAGACCATGGCTTTGTTATTGGATTTTACATGCTTTAGAATTAATCAATCAAACTCTAATTCCCGAGGACATTTCTAAGATAGCCCAATTTCTAGCCAGGTAAGCATATAATATATGAATGGTGAAAGCTGTTTATAAGTCTTGAGTGCTTGTTTATTCTTGAAAGAAATAAGTTTATTATTAATTTACAAATTTCCTTTTAGATGTCAAACTCCCAGTGGAGGCTTTGCTGGAGGACCTGGTCAGGCACCTCATCTTGCACCAACATATGCTGCTGTCAATGCTTTATGTACATTAGGAACTGAAGAGGCTTATAACGTTATAAACAGGTATTGATATAATATTGACAAGATTCCATTCAGGGGCTCACTCCTTGAAAGTATATGGCGTTACCCTAGTGGGGCTGATATTTTTTACTTTCCTTTATGCCAACCTTTATTTCTTTCGTCACCGCTGGGTGTCGAATTACAGATCCACCAATTTGTACTCCGTGGGCCCTAACCACTGGACCACAGCCCCGCATCCGGTTATTTGAATTCACTCACAAAGCAATTTTAGTCATCAGAAGAAATGGACCCAAATTCGGGGCCACAAATTTCTTCCTCGACCAGGTGCAATCTAGATGGTCTAATTGAGAATAACTCTCATTAATATAATTAATAAATAAGAAATTATATATATAATATTTATTATCCGCCATGTATATAATATCTTATATATTTCTTATTTAGATTCATATTAATATTAAAATAAAAATTTCCATTTATAAAAAAAAAAAAAGTTAACGTTTGTCAGTTTTTTGACTTTACATTAAAATATTTTCTGTTAAAATAATAAATTATAACAATATTATTAAATAAATTACGAATAAGTAAAATATTGTAAAAAAAATTGTTTTAACTTTGCAGGGAGAAATTACAAGAATTTTTATGGGCAGTTAGATCACCTGATGGAGGTTTTGCAATGCATATTGGAGGTGAAAAAGACATGCGTGGAGTTTATTGTGCTGTCTCTGTTGCTACACTTACAAATATTAAAACTGAGGCACTTTTTGACAAATCGGCAGAATGGATTATTGGGTAATTACAAATAAAAATTTATATTCAATAGAAAATAAATTATAAATTATTACATTTTTTACATTCTACGTGTATTAATTAAATTAATTGTATGGCTGGTCCTACACTGGAAGCGTAAATGCGTGACAACGTGCTTGCGCTACAAGAGCGGTAATAAGCTTATATATTATGTGCTACAGATCACAATGTGTGTGAATTAATTGAGGCTCATCCACTACAAGAGTGCGACCACAGGCGACTACTCGCTTCGAGTGACAACGCACAACAGATCCCAAATAAATGGAATCTGCAGCGCGTTGTCGCTACTATCCTTGTCGCATGTAGGCCGCGACTCTTGTCGCTTATTGCCGCTCATGCAGCGGTCGCGCGTTTACGCTTCCAGAGGACGACCAACATATTACTGACAAAAACATTAATAAAAAATATTTTTGGAAAATTAAAAAAAATCAATTTATTAATTCCAGAAAAAGGTTAATCTTTACTATAGGACTCCGAGCCACCCAGGGGGCGCTGGCTTACGCTTCACTAGTTCACTCTTTTGACATTAGCCGAGAATTTCCTAGTTGTTTTATATTTTTTTTAATCTAAGGAAACCGAACTGCGACCGAAGGACCGAAACAATTAGGTCGGGACCCCTGCAAGTTGTTTAAAAAAAAAAGATTATTACCTTAACCTGGCCACGCCAGCGCCCCCTGGGTGACTTGGAGTCCTATAGTAAAGATTAGCCCAGAAAAATTTCAAATATTAATAATTCTTGTTATATAATGTTTTATAGCGAAAAATTCTTAAAAACAAAATATATACTCAGTAACTTAAGAACGTCTTGTTTGATAATCATTCAAACAATTCTAAAACATAATTCATAAAAAATTATCAAATTTTTATTGTTCTAATATAGGTGCCAGACTTATGAAGGCGGTTTTGCTGGTTATCCCGGAATGGAAGCACATGGAGGATATGCTTTTTGTGGAATAGCTGCACTTACTTTACTTAAAAAGGAAAAATTATGCAATACCCAAGCATTATTGGTATGTAGACCTATATTCCAAATATTAATTAAAACTAAAGGCCAGCCTTTTTGCCACAAATCTTAATCATCCTTTTCCTGTATTGAAGAATATTAGGCTTTTTTAGAATCCAATGAAACGTTTTGTGTTAATTTTTATTAATCAATCTTCAGGACCAACTCCCGGATACAATTTTGCGTCTAGTAAGATATAAATATTTCTCTATCTCAATGTCTCCTTTCATTTGAATTATAAATTTTACCCCTCTATATCGCCCGAACCGTTCACTTTAGGGTGATTATGTACTAGACCATTTTTGTTTGTAATTTAATTTCGATTATTTTTGTATAGAAGAATTTTTGCTGAAAAGCTCATAGTTTTCGAGATTTTTGCGAAAAACCATTTTCCCCAAGCTTTACCAGCTTATTCCCGCCAAAGGCCCCGGTACTGGAAGTGCTGACTCTAGAGTATCTTTCCATCACTAAAATTCAACCTATTCTGAAAATATTAGCCTTCAGAAAACTCTTGCCAATTTTTGTCGCCAGCTCTCTGACTATTTGTTAAATTTTAAATTCTATCTAGGTTGAGTTCCTCTCTCATTGTTTATCATATCTGCTTGAATTTTTAGAGATGGCTGGTTAATCGACAAATGCGTTTTGAGGGAGGTTTTCAAGGACGAACAAATAAACTTGTAGATGGTTGTTATTCATTTTGGCAAGGAGGTGCATTTCCATTAATCCATCTAATGCTTTATGAAGAAAACCCAAATATAGTTCCTGTTGATCGTTGGCTATTTAACCACGAAGCTTTACAAGAATATATTCTTATATGTTGTCAGAATCCCAACGGTGGACTACTAGACCGACCTAAAAAGTATATTATTTATTTTTAAATTATAAAAAAATGTTTAATATATTTCCTGATTATATTTTAGGCCACGTGATATTTACCATACTTGTTATACTTTAAGTGGACTTTCCATTGCGCAACATCCAGCAAAAGGTGAACCTTTGATTTTAGGAAATGAAAGAAACATTTTGGTAAGAATTTACTCTGTAATTTATCATTAATTTATAATTAATAATTATTACTTTAATTTTTTTCTTTTTTAGAATAAAATTCATCCAGTTTATAATATAAGTACCACTTCTTTTTTAAATGCAATTAGATATTTTTCTAGATTACCCATACCAAGTTGAGTAGGATATATATATATATATATAAAGATATATCTTTTTCCTTCTTCGCCTTATTTCCATACTGCGGAATCGGCAAGCAGGATATACAGTATATATATATATAGATATAAATGTACAAATTTATAAATATATATATATGCATATATATGCCTTAAAATGTACTATTGTTTATATAATTTTAATAATTTCTAGATCTTTTTCTATTTGATTATTAATATACACTTTGACTGACGAAATATAAATTTTTATCCTTTCATTAATTCTTTTAATCATTGGCTGCCGTCCATTTCAAAACATACGATTTATATTATTAATATAGCACGAAAAATAATTTTGTAAAATATAAATAATAATTTCTTCTTAAGTAAATTCCTTTAAAATATTAATGAGTCTTATGTTTTAATAGGCCTTTCTCATATTTTTTATAATTCCAAAAAATCCTTTAATAATTCTATACAAGGGTTCTCAACCATTTTTTTTGCCTTTGTATTATATAATAAATTTTTGTGTTCATATTATTTTATAAAATGGGAGGGGGGGGGGGAGGCGTCATGCGATTAAATATTTTTAAGAGAGGTGCGGTAACATAAGTTGGAAATCACTGATCTATGGTGAGTAGGGCTAGTGGCTTTTTTTGTTGTTGCACTTTTTTTTGAAAATCATATACTAAGGGGGGGGGGGGGGGGTTAAAAACTCCCCGTAGAGAGAAAAAACTGCACCTGGGGCATGACTTAAAAAAAAAATTTTATTTGCTTAAATATTATTAATCATTCCCCCCCCCCCCCCCAAACGATTAATTAATATAATAACTATAATAATAATTAATTAAATTAATTAATTAAATTAATAATTAAATAATTAATTAAACTGAAGAGACCCTTAAAAAATCCAAATCCCCCCCAGGAAAAATCTTTGTTGCACCACTGATGAAACGGAATCTGAATTGTATTTAAAAATGTTAATCACTCTGAGGTAATATTGCATAGAATGTTGCAATATTGTCAGTGGCTGATTTACCTCTTATGAGGCTCAAGCGCAAATCAATTTTGAGGGTTCCTTCTAAATATTTTTGATTCTACTTTAGTACTTGCGTTTTTACTAGAGTATACGCTATATAATGATCTTGCGATTTTATTCATTTAGGTTGCGCAATTCTTTTAATTAATCTTTAAATGAACAAATGATACTTTTTTTTCTCTCTCACCCCCCTTAGAAGGGATTAAAGAAAATTCAAAAAATTTTATTAAAATTATGTACGTTTTTTTTGTTACTTCACCACTATCTTTTATATATCATGGAAAATGATGGCTTTAAAGTATGGAAGGTTTTCAAATAAAGCGGTCATGAGGGTTTGGTGGCTTGAGATGACTTGGCAACGCCGCCTCCAGATGGCCTAGAACTCACAACGCAACGCTTACCACGTGGTCTCAACGCCTTAGCTCGCCAAAAGCACATTCTCACAGGCCTGGATTTCAACTCACATCACATTGACGCCATGTTTTTCTAGTGAATTTAACATTTGGATATTTCACTTAAAAACTTTATAAAATGAGTGAAGATGATCGTGATATTGATATAGAGAGTGATGTAAGTCATTTTCACATAATTACTCACTATCTCTCTTTGAATATTTGAATTTTATCGATTAAATGAAATCGTTACCCAATCTTTCAGGAAGGAGATGATTCTGATTCACGGCAACCTCGTCAGGCAAATAATCAATATTTATCTCAGGTATGTTGGCTTTCTTAAAAGGATTTTTTTGTAATCTACCATGCTTGAGGACAAAATTAAATAATTTATTAATATTTTCAATTATAATAATAAAAATTTTTAATTCGCTATTTTGGTCACGGTTGATCTAACAAGTGTTCATAATTTTAATATATGTATATACTCATCATATATATATATATATATATATAGGGTTACCATATTTTTTTAAACCAAACTGGGACAACCAAGGTAATAAAATTTAAAACAAGCTCATTTATTAAATTTTTTTATTTTTACACTTTATTAATACCTTTTATCAATAATATGGCTATTACAGATCATTAATATTACTGAAAATCACAAAAATTAAAGGTACTTCGTATAATAAAATTCTAGAAGTATTTTTCATTCTGAATTCAGATATGTAGTTAGAATTTTCCCCATCAGGCACAGTTCTAGAGATATAGAGCAAAATAGTTTTTGATTGAAAATGGACTCTAAAACGGCTTTTATTTAGAATGTTCAAATTATTTTTAACGGGATACCCCGTCAAATTATGTAGATAGTTAGAATACATATAAATTTTAAGTTTCATCCCAATCGGAGCTCATTTAGACGTGCCGCAAACGGCTTAAAGTTTTAAAAAATCGAAATTTTCAAGATTTTTTTTGCTTTGGTCACCCCTAATACAATTTTAGATATCCCTGAATGAAAACATATATTTACGATATTCTATAGTTCTTTGGCTTTCTAAAAATCATTCATTCGTAAAAATCTGTTAATTATTAACGAAATTATTAACAAAAACGTGAGCAAAGAAAAAACACAAGTATACTCACTGGACGAAAAAAATGGACTTCAATTGAATAAAAGAAAAATTTATTTTAACAAAATTAATTATAATTTTGATAAAATAATTTTTTGAAATTTGTTTTATAAAAATTAGTCTCCCTTATAATTAATAAATAGAATTAATGAACTCGTGTTTTTATGAATATTTTCACACAACACTGGTTTTGATCCTAGGACAAACCTGTTTTCTACCCCTCTTTAAAAAGTTATTTTAATGATGTC
Source organism: Euborellia annulipes (assembly GCA_023213315.1). Taxonomy (NCBI): domain Eukaryota; kingdom Metazoa; phylum Arthropoda; class Insecta; order Dermaptera; family Anisolabididae; genus Euborellia; species Euborellia annulipes. The sequence continues at coordinate 23,923 of JAKCPI010029433.1, read as the reverse complement.
GATGAGAGAGAGACGTGGCTGTCGAATGATAGATAGATAAAACGAGAGGTTATTGGCCAAACAGGATAGCCTGTAGTGAATAAAAATCTCAATAAAAGGCTTTAATTAGATAATGCAATCATTAGTTCTTATGAGAATATTGGCAATCTCAATGTATACAGCAGTTATATATTAAAATATTCAAAATTATATATAAAATATAAAATATGTTCAGCAGTTCTTGTATGCTGGCCAATTTTCAAATGTATACCAAACATTTGAGACTTGGCCTTATAGGGTGACGAGCATACAAAAACTGCTGAACATATTTTATATATTTTCATATATAATCTATCTTCATCTCGATGTGTTATTCATTAAAATTGCTTATATTCTCATAAGAACTGATGACGTTATATTAAATTAAAGCTGAAACGTTTTCTCTTATTGGGATTTTTATTCGATAAAGGCTATCCTATTTGGCTGACATCCTCCCTTTTATCTAAAAGTTATTTTAAATGACCAATAGCCATCATGGATGGGAAGTTCAAGAAGAACTTGAAGCCATGGTCTCAACAAAGCAACACCAATACAACACAATGTATAACGTTGCAGCAAAATAGATTGCAAATAAAGCTTATTTAATTTAATTTTTAAATAGGAAGAATAAAATGAGCAAGCAGCTAGTTATATTTCAATTTATTAATAAACCAGGGCCGACGTTTCGGTCACATATGGGACCATCCTCAGGCCCAGGTTAATGTCTGAAAATACATTCACTCTCTGTCCATGGTAAGATAACAACATAATTTGAGGCATTGTCATGATTAAGCTACATGCAATTGTGTCTGCCCAATATAACTTGGCGAGGATTATATGTATTTTCAGGCATTAACCTGGCCCTGAGGATGGTCCCATATGTGACCGAAACGTCGGCCCTGGTTTATTAATAAATTGAAATATAACTAGCTGCTTGCTCATTTTATTCTTCCTATTTGATTATCAACACTCAGCTATATACCTCCTTCAAATAATTTAATTTTAAATAAATAATATCTTTTAACGAAAAGAAAAAATACTTCTATATACTGTAATTATTGATACTTTTCTAAAACATAAGCTCATTTATGCCATTTTTTTATTTTACTGTTAATTATTATTATTATTATTTTTTTAGGCTGAAAAACGAGCACATCATAACGCTTTAGAACGAAAAAGGAGAGATCATATAAAAGACAGCTTTAGCAGTTTACGGGAATCAGTGCCATCTCTTCAAGGAGAAAAAGTGGTAACATTTTCTTTATTTACAGTTACTCTTAAAATTTTTTTTTAAGAGAATTTTTCCCTTAATATTCAGGCGAGTCGGGCTCAAATCCTGAAGAAAGCTGCCGATTACATTCAGTACATGAGAAGAAAGAACAGTGCTCATCAGAATGATATTGATGACCTGAGAAGGCAGAATAGTCTTCTTGAATCTCAAAGTAAGCTTTCATTTTTCTTTTTTTTCTTTTTTTTTTTTATAGGAATGTGGATTAAGCCAATATGAATTAATAAATAAATAAGTGTTACTTATTATATTCCTCTTGGCTGTATCCTCATCTTTTTGATTCCTGAATCTACAGCCACTAAATACTTTTAAATTTTGTTTTATTAATAATAAAATTTCTTTAAATACTTTCAGGGGATCAGATTGAGGCAAAGCTTCACCTTCTATCAGATAGCCCCAAGAAAAAAAGGTCCCTGAAGAAAAAGAAATCTAAATGTAGGAACTAAATTTAATTTTTTTTTTGAAAAGTAATTTATACTAAAACTAAATATCTACCTATTTTTTTTTTAGAATAAATAATACTTAAATACTTCCAAGGGGTCAAATTCCTTCAATACTTCTAGGAAATAAATCCCCTGAAGAGAAAGGAGTGTAGAAACTAAATTTAATTTTTGTTATGCAAAGTTTTTTTTTTCTTATGGACTCGACATACATTTTTTAAATGAAGTTGTTCTGTGGTTATTGATATTAGTGTCATTGTTTTGGTTCGCTCCGGTTCATAAATGTTCCGTTTTAGTCTGTTCTCTTCGGTTCATTATCCGTCAAATAATAGAAAAAATTTTTCCTAGCATCATATTTGAGATTTTGTTCTTCCTTTCAGGATCTGCTTTAGTTATTAATTTTAATTCACTTCCGTGATTTATTTCAATTATCAAAACTTAGAATTGCCATCATCTCCAAACAAGGACGGATCCAGAGGAGTTGAGGGGGGGGGGGTAATTTTTCTTGCCTAGAGTGACTGGTTGCACATTACACAACTTTCTCTTTTGGTCATTTAAAGTTGGATTCTCTAGATGTCACATTGCTGTCTACATTGCATTCTCTTCATTTTTTATGTCGCAATAGATTTGAACGCATCCGGACCGGCGATTGCCACCTCTGCCCCCCCCCCCCCGAGAAAAAATTCATTTAAAGAAATTATGATTTTTTTTCTCTAAAATATATTTTTACATATATTTTAATTAAGTCTCAAATCACCTTAACGGACTAGTATTTGAAGGTATTATTTTCATCCCCCGGAGAGGCCCTCCTGTAAATTGAATCTTTCAAACAACCGCCACCACCGACAAAATTGCATTAATCCGTCCCTGACCCCGACAGAGCATTTTGAGGGACCCACTTTTTTGGAATCAGGGACCCTCAAAACGAGTATTTTCATCAATAGCTTACTCCCCTTGGACGTGTCACGCAGCTTTTGAACAAACCATGTTGCGATATGTCTGTCTGTCTCTGTGTGTTTGTGTCTATGAACAAAATATCTCAAGAACGAAAAGAGCTAGGAGGTTGAAATTTTAACTTAGATACTCCCCTTGGACTTGACACGCAGCTTTTGAACAAAGCCGATCATAGAGTTCTAATACTTTACTGATGTACTTTTTCAGTTTTTTTTTCGATTTTCTCAAAATTCGCTCCAACGATTTTGATTAAAATTATAAAATCAATTCTTTATTAGATGCTCTTTAAAATGTATATTCTCATTTTCCCATTGAAATTTTTTGAAGCACTCTTTACTCTTGTACTTCATAGGAAAGATAGGAGAAATGGTTGCTATGGTAACAAAATATAAATATTTTCCCCGTTTATAAATTTTTTTTTTTTTTTTTTTTTTTTTTTTTTTCAATTCTTTATTTTCCGGCTGTGACTCGGAGTCATTCAGCCCTCACCATTTTTCGCTTATAAATTTTACATCATGAATGCGACAAGCACAGAACACAACTTTCGATTACCGAAGTAATTGTGTGCTGTGCGACCAGTCACACCAGATTTTTTACTTTCTCGTAGACTAAGGTAGAGAATTCCAACTTTGCCCCAACCACTCGCTACCCTCCTGTCTCTAGGTTTCAAGATCAGATTAATTATACACTATATACAATTGAAATAGCCTTCTAAAAGCTTCCCCCAAATAGTCATTTCGTCTTCTTATTTTTTCATTCGAATTTTTTCTAGTACGTACATTGGAAAAAGCGAAATCGACGGGTAATTTCGCTGCTGAATCAAATGAAATGACGCTCGTATGTTCCAAACCGGAATCTGTATTTCATCCTGAATCTGGATCCGATACAACTGATTCAGAAAATGCACCTGCTGTTCGGCGACCGAAAAAACTAAAGGTCAATGGATTCTAAAATGAATTGGATCGATTGATACTAACATGCTTTATGAACTTTAATTTATCATTATATGATCAATCAATTAATGCCTTCTAACATTCACAGTGGATTTTTGAAAGTAAATACTTTACAATTCATTGACTAATTGTAAATGGAATTTAAGTGATCTTTATGGAGTATGAAGTGAAAGCTATTTAAATGTTAGTGCTTATTAGAAAACATTTATTTGAAAATTAATTATATATATATATGTTAAAACATATATATATATAATATATGAATATGTTAAAACCCAGTATATATGTTATCGTTAAAGTACGAAATTTATGTAAGGTCATCATTAACTAGGTAATATCAATTTCCTCAATTTAGTGCAATTTTGAATCTATAGAAAACAGGGGCTTATATAGAAATTTTTTTCGGGGGGCCTGAACTCAAAAAATTTTTCTGCGGAAATTGTTTTTTTAAGCAACTAAATTTTTTTTTACACGAAATTTTTTGCGGAACATTTTTTTCGTTTTCCATCCTGGGGAAAAATTTGTTACGCTGATGTCGTATAACCCTATATATGTATATGTGTTTCGGAAATCTCGGGGGAGGGGGGGCCGGGCCCCCTCGCCCCCCCCCCCCTTATATACGCCCCTGATAGAAAATATAAATAGGTGATATTCAATTAAAATTTAATTTTATTGGTTAAAACTACCCTTTCTATTTTATTGATATATTTGCTTTTTATAACTTATTATTTTATATTAATAGGTGCGGGCGGTTTGTTTGGTAAAGAATTTCATACATTAACTATTCTCTGCCAGTTAAATTTTGTAAAATAAGAACGATTTGGTTCCAAAGACTATATTTATTCTGGGAAAGGTCCAGGGTTCTCATCCATTTGAAATAAATAGGGATGATGTCTACAAAAGGGCTCAAATGCAGTAAGACATTTAACAAATTTAAAAAAAAAATTTTAATTAGTTTAATTTTATTTTGTTTTTCGCATCATAGTGAAAACTTGAGGCTTTTAGGCCCTACATTATTTTACACATTACCGATAACATATATATATATATAAAAATACGAAGAGTAATAAAATTAGATCAACATGATTTATATATAAAATAATTATACACAGGGCCTGATCTAATAGGTGTGTTTGCCTGGCCTGCATGTGGGCATCTAAATTACTAGGGCTGATAAAAATTGCAAATTTATGTATATATACGACGTATAAAAGTTAAATATTGTAATCTATCTTTTAAATATTCTATTCAAGCCCGGCTCCACCGACTTTTCATTCTATTTGCAATTGTTTATTAAAATCTATTGAAAAATAACAATTTGTGAATTGAAAATCTGAATATTTTCTCTTTTGGGCTGGCTTATTTTCTAGTCAGGAGGGCTTCGCGCCCCTGGATCCCCTTACCCCTTCCGTCTGCGGTGGTCTTATCTTTTATAATGCTGTGCAAATTAAGGCCAAACATATAATGTTTGGCTCGGGTTCTCCAGGCAGCGGGCTTTCGTCTTTCAAATTGCAATTTTCCTCTTTGAATTTGATTCAAAAAGTAATAGGAATTTTGGAACGAAAAAAATTTTCCTTTAATCTTTAAAAGTTTCTCTCCCCACACCCATGGCAAATGTCAATAATGATAGTCAGGAAGCTAAAGGGCGGGTTCAGATCCCAGGTAGTCCGATGAATTTATTTAAACCATTTGGATACCAAATGGGATAAATAAATATGCCTGGACCCCCTAATATATATTGTTTCTAAATACTGAGAATCGTTAAAAGTCTATATGGCCTAAGATGCTGGAGTCTTAAAAAAAAAGATTCTCTTTCAACATACAAAAGTTCATTTTAAAATTTCTATCGGTTGTGGAAATTTTTTGTGTTACCAAAATTCAAAAGGCATCCTACAATCTAATAGAACCGGTCCTGATTGTATAAATATATATTATATATGATTTTATTATTATAAATTGTTTATTTTTTTAAATATATTTTTTGATTTTGAATGAAAAACAGACAAACTGTTTTTTCTCTTTTACTTCTTTTTTAAAAAATTGTAATCTTAAATGTATTTAATACATTATTAATTAAAAACATGAACTCTGTTGTTATTGATCTTTTAAGATCATGAATTTTCAATATTCTTTAACTTCATTTTATATTATACTTTTACCATCAAATGTAAATATATATATTTAAAATTAAACTCTAGATGTTTATTTTCTAGATCTTATTAAGTGTTAATTTTAATAATTTATACCCTGGTACTAATTACGATAGGCTCAAAAGTAAAAAGTGGGACAAAAATAGAGAAATTAAATATTTATTAGTGAAAAAAAAGGATGAATGAAAGTTCTTTGTTTATTTATATAATTTTATATTAATATTTTCTAATTGATTTTTAAATTTTGAAAAATGGCATTTTGAGTGATTTGATCAACGTTCGAAAAAAAACTGATCCATTCACTTGGACTCAAAAAGTGGTAATAAAATAACCCGAAAATTCTGGAAGATGTCAAGAGATAGTGGGAATTGAAAAAAGGTATTAAAATGAATTAAAATAACATTTTCTTTTCTTTATTTAGTAAAACAGCAAATTTTTAAAGTCTAAACATTCATGAGAATATTGATTTGTTTGTACCAATCAATATGATAAAATGATTTATAGTAATATTTAATTAAGCCTAGTGAAAGACTTGGAGGTGAGGCATTTTGCAATTGCTTTTTTTATGCTATTTATCATCATTCACTGCGGAAGAAAAATATTTACAAAATTTCCCGTGAATTGATGTTTATTTACATTTTATAGTGTTTTCTGAGCATGCTTAGAACAGATTTTATTTTCTAAAAAAAAAAAAAAAAAATAATCTCATTTCAAAATGGAGAACAAATTCGTTTTTATATTTGTATATATATATATATATTTTATATCTATATTTTTAATTATTCATAAATTTCATAAATTACTTTTCTTTTTTTTATTTTCTAGTATAAAAATTGAAAAAAAAATAAAGAAATATGATAAAAGTGAGCATTTGTGATATCAAGGCGTTATAATTGCAAAATTAGGTTCATTTCAAGGGAATAAAAAAATATTTTATTTTTTTTTATGTTGAGGATTAACCTAGAAATAAAAAATTAATAAAATATAAAATATTTCTCAAAGGTGTCTTGATGCATTTAACAATGGATGAGGGATCAATAAGAAATTTTTCTATTATATTCAAATATCTTAAGTTTTGAGATGTTCTGACTTTATTTTTTGGAGATCGCACTCTTAATTTTTCCACAGGGGGAATCAAAAAGTTTAAAATTTTATGGAATGGATGCACAAGGTCCAAAAGGCTTAGGATGTTCAATTTACGCATTCAGACCATTTATATTTTATTGAATTATCCACGCCGCCCTCGGTTTTCGCATCTAGAAATATATACATTGAAAAGTTGTTCAAATAGAGAACACAGACGGACCCTCCGTAATTATATTGATATATATAGAGATTTATTTTATATTTAAATTATTATTTTCTCTACTACTGTAGAAGAGAAGTTATTGATTTTCGAAATAAGAGGGGGCGAACGCTCCTTTTTGTCCCCAGCTCAGGCGTCCATGCTTGAAAATAACACTGATCGACAAAGTTTTCTTCACAAGAAATCTTATTAGTAAATCTAGCACATTTTTTTATACTTAATTCAGTTATGTAGTTAAAATTTTTCCATCAGGCACAGTTTTAGAGATATATAGAAAAATAAATTTTAATAGAAAATATGCTCTAAAACGGCTCTTAATTTAAATTTTCAAGATCTTTTTAAGATGACACCATTTAAAAATATGCAAATAATTATAATACATATAAATTTTAATTTTCAGCTCAATCGGTGGTCATATTAGAAAAATCGAATTTTTTGAGTTTTTTTTTTTACTTTGGACACTCCTAATGCAACTTTTACCATCCCTAAATGCAAAAACATATATTTGCGATAGATATTCTATAGTTCTTTGGATTTCCAAAAATCATTGATTGTGAAAATTTGTTGATTATTAACAAAATAGTTACCCAGCCAGCTTGGAATATTGCAACAACATTGCTGCAATATTGCAGCAGCATTATTCCAAGCTAACCTTACAGGGAATATTGCAGCAACATTGTTGCAATATTCCTATATCCACCTTTTTGTAACTTACAGGAATATTGCGGCAACTGTTTGAGCTGCAATGTTGCTGCAATATTGTGCAGGATTGACAATAGTACTGAAATATTCTAAGCTGTCTGAGGAAGTATGTTTAAAAAAAAAAAAAAAAAAATTTGGCGGCCTTTTAGGCAGTGGCGTTATTTCAACTTTTTCTTAGGGCAAAATTTTTTCTTGCACATATTTTTAAGGGGCTTAAAAAAATCTTGAAAATGCAAAATAAGAGCCGTTTTAAAACACATTTTCTATTAAAATTTATTTTTCTCTATATCTCTAGAACTGTACCTGATGTGGCAAAACTGAAATGATATTTGAATTCAGGATGAAAAATACTTCTAGAAACTCATATCTTTATTCTTGTGAAAGGAAAAAGTTCAATTTTGTCGATCAGTGTAATTAAATATATTTTATGGTATACAAGCATTATTTGTATATTAAATATCCTTGTCAACTCTGTATTGACTCATGTTTGGATGATGAGATTATTTAAAAAAAAAAAAATCTCAAACTTGGGCGTTTTCAATATAGTAGAAATTCTCCTGGTTGCCTGCTTCCTCTTTCATTGTTAAAAAAAAATTTTTTCCAAAAACAAAGGGGTGCCAATTTTTTTCTACAGTATAATTTTTTTTTTAATTATATTTTAACAATATGATCGTTCTTTAAAGTTAAGCCCATCAAAAATTTGTATATATATTATTACTAATTATTGCCAAAATTAATAAAGCAATTTGTTTATCAAAATATCTTTATCCTGTACATGCTATCTATTTTAAAAATTTGATAGTTTTAATAAACTAAAAAAAAAAAATATTCATTTATATTATAATCATGCCAAAATCTTTTTTAATTAAAAGTAATTAACTTAATTTTTTAAATATATTCCAAAGAAAATATTTTTTTTTTTTTTTTTTTCAAATTTTTAAATAATCTAACATTTTCTAATACTAAAATAAATTAATATTTACAATTAGATTTATAAATAAAATCTAATATCGATGTATTTTTTTTTTTATTAAAAATATTAAATTTAATGATAGTAATGTCACCAAAAATATTAAAGTTAAAAAATTTAAATTATAAATCCAAAATGAATTTGATTTTTTGAATAAATATTCCGATAGCTGATGAAAAATAAACCTCTTGGGGCCAGAACGGAGGCATCTTTGATCACAAGTATGTTTATCATCAGCTGTCTAATCTCTCATATTATTTATTTAAATAATCAATTTTATCTTGTATTTTCAATATATAGATTATATATTGAAAAAGAATATCAATAATAACAAAAATATTCTTGAGAATTACATAGCTATTTTAAGATAAAATACTAAATTGGGGTCCAGAGATAATCTTTTGTAAAAACAGAATTTTGTTTAGCCAAAAATAAACAAAATTTCTATCATTTATTCTCGGGGGCTCTAAGACACAGAGCCGCCCCTAGGGCTGGGAAATTGGGGCAACAGTTCCAGGCCTTGCACTTGAGAGAATGCAAAATTAAAATTTTTTTTATAATTTCCGCAAATTTTTGAACAATTATTTTACTTAAATTTTTTTTTACCATTACATAAGGGAACAGTGATTTTGTTGCCGGGGTATTTCTGGGTATTTGGATAGCTGATTCCAAAAATGCCATCAGCTTTGCCCCATCACCTCTAGTTTTAGACCTATAGAGAAAATTAAATTTTAATAGAAAATATTGTAGAAAAGCGGTTCTAATTTTGAATTGCATATATTTTTTTTAAGGCGCTACCCCTTAAAAATATGCACATAGATGAATTACATAGAAATATAAAGTTTCATTCCAATCAGATGTGATTTAGAGGAACAGAACATGGCTAAAAGTATAGAAAAATTGAATTTTTTCAGTTTTTTTTTTAACTTTGGACACCCCTAATACAATTTTTTCCATCCCTGAATGTTAAAAACATTTTTACGATATTCTATAGTTCTTTAAAAAATTCTTACAAAAATCATTCATTCGTGAAAATCTGTTAAAAATTAACGAAATTATTATAAATATACGTATCTAAATAGTTATAGGTTTATTCCTCTGAGATCTCTCCTGTTGGAGAGAGAGCAAAGCGCCTAAAAGATAGGCAGACAGTGTTTTTTTTTTCACCAGACTATAACTCTTTTGTTTATAATTTCGTTAATAATTATCAACAGATTTTCACGAATGAATGATTTTTGTAAAGCTAAATAACTATAGAATATCGTAAAAATATGTTGTTGTTTTTTTTTGCATTCAGGGATGGAAAAAATTATATTAGGGGTGTCCAAAGTAAAAAAATAAGAGAAAGCAAAAAACTGAAAAATTTAATTTTTCTTTTAGCCTTATTTTGCACCTCTAAATCATCTCCAATTGGACTGAAACGTTTTCTATGTAATACATCTATGCATATTTTTAAGGGGTATAGGTAATTCAAAATTAGAACCGCTTTAGAGCACATTTTCTATTAAAATTTAATGTTCTCTATAGCTCTAAAACTAGAACTAGAAGTTGATGGCATTTTTGGAATCAGCGCTACCCAAATACCCAAATACCCAGCAAAAGTATTTTTTGTTCCCCTGTGTTATTAATGATAATACTTTATTTTTAGAAAGAGCGCCGCAATTTCAGATTTGCCCCGGGCTAGGGACGGCCCTGCTAAGACTAGTTGCACTATTGCAAGTATCAAAATTGAAAATAATTATATACAAAAAGAAATTTCTTCCTTTAGTAATTTATCTTCTAACTATACTTTTGGAGACAATAATATATTTAAATTTTTTCGATCTAAATAAAGATCGAATAAAGTTGATTAAAAATTTTATGAATTATCGAATTAGTGAGATGGCACCATATTTACAAGTATAAATCAGAAGAGATTTTACTAAAATTATTATTATATAATAAATACATTATAATACATGAGAATTAGTACAAAGAGAAATATTTGTACAATAGATTGAAAATTTGCCCTAAGTTATTTTCATGACTTGATTGAAAAACGAATTCAAACACTTGAGAAGATAGAGATCTTCATTATCTTTCCATTTTTAATCTTATTATTTTTATATAAAATATTCAATTCACAACCAGAGACGAAGAGAGCTATTATTGTACTTAAAATGTACAAATTTGGGACATTTAATTTTAATATTCTTAATTCTATATTTTTAACAAGTTTATGAATATTAAAATTGTATTATTTGTAAAACAACAAGAGAGACTTTTTACAATTGGTCCTAAATAGATTGTCCCATTCAATGAAAGTGAAATGCTTTCCAAATCATCGCTGCCTGGACTCTTGCTCGAATCTACATTCAACCGATTCATTATCATTGATCGATCATTATTTAACTAAAAGTGCATGGCACCAACTCCCCACAATTTCACACAACTTTAGCACAAGTCATTGAAAGAAAAAAAAAAAGAAAAGAAGGGCATTAAAGCTTCGAGTGAATCGTTGTTAAGACTAGACCAAGGAATTAGTATCTAAAGAAAAAAAGAATATGTGAGATATGTACAAGAGATTCAAAATTCACTTAATTTTTAAGTTAAGAGATTCAAGATATTTTTTTTCTACTCATGTGGGTGTGCTAAACATGTTAGTTTATTTATTTATTTTTTCAGAAATGTTTTAAGAAAATTCTAAATTATAGGGATATATTTTATTCAATTATTTTGTCAAGTGATTTCTAAATAATTTCTATGATAAATTTGAAATTTTAAAAACATTTAGAATTTCTAAAAAATGTTCAAAGCTAATTATTTAAATTTTATAAGTCATATTTTCATAAATTTATTAAATTTTACTAATTTTCACAACAGCCCAATTTTAGGACGATTTTATTAATATTTATAATCTGGATAATAGTTTGGACATCTTAACTTAAAACATTTATATGAATATATTTAGATATTTCAATTATTTTATCAATATCTCCTATTCTTAATATAAGGAAGGTTTTATATGATATAAATGTAAATCTCTAATATACAGGGTGGGCATGAAGTAACTCGCTATTTTTTTAAAATTTTTTATTTCATCTAAATAGCAAAAAAGTGCAATTTCCTATAAAACTATAAACATTTGATAGAAAAAAGGGATTTTTTTGTACAGTCGGCGCCACAAGTACCTGATGTGTTTAAGAAGAGTGGAGCCTGGAAGCTTAGTCAATCAAAACAATATTTTTAAAAATAAATCATCTTTTTTTAATGCAACTGGAGGGGAAAGCTACTTTTAAGGCAACACTTCCGACTGCTAAGCATTATGGTTGCCTAAGTTCAAGGCTTCGCTCTTGAGCACATCAGGAACTTGTGGTATCGACTGTACATAGAAAAAAAAAATGGAAAATTTTTGTTAATACACAAAGGTATCCCCTGCCCCAACGGATCCCAAAAAAAACTTATTCCGATTATAAAATTTGAGACGATCAATTTCAATTGTAAATTTTAGTTATTGATCTTAGAGCGATCCTATAAGATCAACTTTTGGTGCATATCCAGACGGATTGTTTGCGTATTTTGTTTTTTCATAATTATTTTTATCATTCAAAATGTATTAAGTAGTGTGTTGTGCGTTTACAGAGTCTTAAGAATAGCAGTTCTTAACCTTTTCAGTAATCGTCATCCTTTTGAGTCTTAAAACATACCCCTATACCATGTCTACTTTCACATTTGTAAATTTTCAAGTTATTGATCTATTGCGTAAATAAAGTAAAATGATAGATTGCTTTAAACCATTGCTTCAGAATGAGAAAGGGCTAACTCAATCACAACTTTGCAAAATTTTTGGAAATTTATTCTCTTGACATTGGATATTGGCTTAGGGGCATATTCTATAGTAAGAATTCGGTCAATCTCAAGAAAAACTGTACATTTATACTTGTTTTAATTTAGAATAAAAGGAGATACTTCGTACCCATCCTGTTAAGTTCAGTCCCTTCTATTCAATAAATTCTTAAAAAATTTGTATTAAGTTATTTGGCAAAAAACTAATAAATTAAGAAATTTCATGTGTCTCAAATTGGATTTAAAGAATATGAATAATTAAAATATGTTATCAAAAAACATTTTTAAAAAATAATTTTTTTTTAAATCAATTTTTCAAATTTTTAAAAATAATTATTGTTTTTATTTATGACGGGAATATTAAAATAGATATTTCATATATATTTTGTTCGTGGTATTAATTTTTCCAAAATTATTTCCAAATTATAATAAGAAAATAAAAAGAAATCATTTGACAAAATATTATTTGACAGGCAGTAAATCTTTTTTTTTGTTCTTCAATTTTTTCATTACCTCAATCCAAAATCGTTAGCTTGAAAGCTTCCATCACAAAAGGCCTCTCCGATTTTCGATTATCTTTTACTGTCATGAACCTCAAAAATATTTGTCATTTAAATAGAAAAAAAAAAAATAATTTTATTTAATTGATCAATTTGAAATTTAAAAGCATTTACAATCCCCCCCTTAAAAAAAAAAAAAAGAAAAAGTGTTAAAATAAATTTTTTGAAAGAGGGTTCATCACAGTTTCGATAATCACAACCGTTTATTGAGAGCATGAATTGATATATATTATATATAATGGAGTTTTGAGGTGATGTCAGAATGTAATTCGACAAAATTGGAAGGGCAAAGGGAGAACAGATTTTTTTGGCACAATCGGCTGCTCCCGATTTGCAAATCTGGAGGAGACAAAAAGTTGACGCTCAACTAGAAATCACAGCACCGTATCCAGAGTTTCAAGTGATTGAAGAATTCGTTCATCACGCGAACACCAATCTACTAATTCCTCGATTGATATCACTCCATCTTTGTTACTGTCGATTTGCTGAAACAAAAGAACAAAGAATAAAAAAAATCGATTGTAATATTCATTTATTTAAGGCTGGTTTCTTCGTCCACCCTAAATAACCGGTCCTTGGTTAAGCTACCTAGCCTTGTAATCCCTAGGGTAACGTTTTTTAGCTGGGCCCCCCCGCAAGCCTTTATTTCGGGCCCCATTATTAGACCTTACAAAAAATATTTTTAAAATATAGTATATCCCTGAACCCTGAGGGCCCCGGGCCCTCTCAAAAAGAAATTTTCATTATTTTTTTTTGTTTCTAAATTATTCCGTTTTTACCGGAGCCCTGAGGAGTACAGTTTTTTTAGCCTTGCCCGGCCCGTGGGCCCCAAGGTCCGGAGCCCCCCGCATTGCGGGGCCTGCGGGGGCGTACGTTACGCCACTGCTTGTAATGAAGAAACCCTCTTTCCAATTGATTGCTGACGTTTTATAAATTAAAGAATAAATTAAAAAAATATTTTTATACAGTACTTAAATAGAACTTAGTTAATTAAATTTAAAAAAACTTAAATTTTTTATACCTACAAAATTTGCGTGTATACAGAATCCATTTATCGGGAGGAAGATGATGAATTTGGATTGACAACTATTGAGAAAGAAAAATTGATCATGGAGTCATGAAAAAACAAGACGAATGCAGCCAAATATTCTTTTATATTAAATCTCGCCCTCACGGCTGACGTTTCGGCCCGAGGTCTAGGCCATCTTCAGAGCAATAATCAAAATTTCCACACATTTTGATTATTCTTAACGATGGTGTGGTCTAGTATATTAAAATATATTTTGATTATTGCCAGCCGGCTCTGAAGATGGCCTAGACCTTGGGCCGAAACGTCAGCCGTGAGGGTGAGATTTAAAATAAAAGAATATTTGGCTGCATTCGTCTTGTTTTTTTCATGACTCCATCATCATTAAGCCTACAGCCACAGATCTTTATCGAAAGAAAAATTGATTGAATTCTCTTATGATACTATATTAAAACAAAAATTTCAGACTGTATTTCTGGTTTAATTTTGTCAAACAAAACTTTAAAACTTTAATAGTATCGTTAACAAAAGTGTGTGTTTTTAATTATTTAATTTAAAACGATAAAAGTACTGTTTCATATTTAAGCGAAACAGGATTTTCTGCATTTGCTGCAATGGAATCAAAATCTCGAGTTCGTTTAGTTGTAGAAAAAGTACCTCAATAACACCGAGATTTGATAAACTTTGCGCTATTAGACGAGCATATCCATCTCATGAAAAGGCAATAATAAAATATTCTTATTCTTTTTTTTTTGCTTGCTTTAGTTTGTATTAATAAATATTTGATCAATAAAAACTTTTGTGTTTGTATTGATTATTTTATAAATTGGGGGGGGGGGGGCGTCATACTATTAAATATTTTTGAGGGAGGAGCGGTAATATAAAGTTTGGAAACCACTGTTATAGAATATGTTATATCCCATTATTTTAGATGCTTAGGGCCCATTATTTTATTATTAAAGAAGAAATTTAATAAAAATAAATTAAAAAAATATTTATACTTCAATACTCCTCTCCCCCCCTCCAAAAAAAAAGGCCTTAACTTACACTAGTAAAGCGGCTTATATTTTGGAATCTTATTCAATAGTATTATAGAATTAAAGAAGTAACTTACATGGAAGATTTTGTCGACATGTTCTTTTGCGGAATGTTCGTCGACAAGAGGCTCTGTACTTCTACCCAGCATCTCGTAAATGCTTTGAACGACGTCCAACATCTCAGTCTTGGTAATAAGCCCGTCGCCGTTCAAATCGTACAAACCGAAGATCCATTGTAGCTTCTCTTGAACCGAGCCCCTCGATACTTTGGATAAAATACCCAAAAAGTCCTGTGCAGAATAAAAAAAAAAAATTAAGATCACACTTTTTTACAACTCATGGAAAATAGTGATAATAGTACGTGGAAAGCAAGGGGGATTTGATCCTGTGTTAATAACTAACAGCGCCGCCCGCCTTCGGCGAACCCTCGTCTTTCGTTAACCAAGTGCTCCAATTTTTTTTTTTTTTTTTTTAAATAAATATACATATCCAGTTTATTAAATAATAGTCCTAACTTAGCTTAAAATAAATTATCAATGAATTTGTTAAAATAATATTTTTTATATTTAATAAATACATCTATCTCTAACCTGTGGCCGAAAAGTTAGAGTATTGACCAATATCAATATTGATAGGCTAAAAGCCAAGGGGAGTGAGTGCGGAGCACAAACAGTTTACATTTTGCTAACAGATGGTGCAAATAAGTAGGTCTTGATTATTGTATCGTAATAAATTTATATTGCTGCGCTACCGGTGGAAAGTATTATAATTTTAAATAATTCAACTTCTCAATTTATTTATCTTTATGGTTCAGGTCAAAAGGATCATAGAAGTGCAAAAAAACAATCGCACGCATAATATTGTTTTTTGCACTTTTGGGATCCTTTTGATCTGAAACAAAGATAAATAAATTGAGAAGTTAAATTATTCAAAATTATAATACTTTCCACCTGTGGCGCAATAATATATATTTATTACAATACAAATTTCGAGACTCATTTACGTATTTATACCATCTGGTATCAAATATTATATCATCAGACTGCCTGGGGCTCGAACCCATTCCCCTTTGTTTTTAGGTGTGAGTGCGTCTGTTTGTGTCTCTCTAAATCTCATATCCCAGATTCCCAGAGTTAACTTTGTTAAAAAAAAGTAGGAAAAATTTACAGTAGTAAATTCAAAGGGGCGCTCTTCACTGTGGATTTTCTTGATATTAAACATTTTAATAGTAAATAAACATTTTATTTGGTGTCTGATCGTTTTGCTCAGGGGCCCACATCTTGTGGGTACGTGGATGGCGACCACGAGCTACCCGAGCTAGGACTGGCAGTACTTCTGTGCTTTGCATGTCAGTCTCTTTCCTTCTATATTTCCAACAGGTGTCAGACCGTGCGACGGGCCGACCTGTTTTATTCTATTCCTTCCCGGCCGCAAAAATCCCCATCTTCTCCGCCGACCCCGCACCGTGGAAATAATCAGGTGAGGAAAGAAGATTTGGTGTCTGATCGTTATGAGACATATTTCTTTCGATTTGAAATGAAAAATAGATGTAAATCGATTTGTCACATGACTCTATAATCGCAAAAAAAAGTCACGTGACCTGATAGATGTTTATGATGATGACGTAACTCGTGACACGTCAAAATATACAACTGTCAAAAAAATGAGAGGTTAAAAGAGATTATTTTCTCCATATTTAAGAAAAACAAGTGCTTACTTGAGGATTTGTTTACATTGTTTCATAGAATACATCAATGCAAAGAATACATAAATATTTCTTTATACATTTCCTATGGGAGAAATGGTAACTTTAAGAATTAATAACTCAAAAACCGGAAGTGCTAGGGACCAAAACGTATTTTTCCCTGAACCAGTTTTTTATGCTGAATGCGTATATGTAATTATTATTTTTCTAGGGCCTTTAGTTCAGGACGTACTTTTTATGCGTACAGACAGACGGACACCGTAATATCTGCATAAGCTCTTTCCCTTGGTACTACGTACAGTGGGAGCTAAAACGGCAGTTTTCCAATTTCTTTTTATTCCCTTCCAACAGAGCATGCGCCTTTTCGCTAGGCAACCAAAAAACATCTCTGCACTATTGGTTATCTATCATTAGGGGGTTTCTTTTGATTTGCTTATCCAATGAAAATTGGTCTTGATTTTTTCATTTTTTACGATAACTCATTTTAGAATTACACATCTCATATTTCACATTTCTAAGGCTCTATGTATTATGGGCAGTTCTATTTAAGAAAAGAGAGAAAAAATTTTTGTTGACTTTCGCATCAGATTCGAGGTCTGGTTCTGTGACTTAATTAGCAAGCATTATGGGCGAGGCACAACTGTATTAGCGCAATACATTTTTTTTAAATAAAATTTAATTCGCTTTAAATTTCTTATAAGTAGTGTCACATACACATTTAGAACTAATTGTCTGTCAACCATTATTTTTTTCATGCTGCTTTCTATTTAAAAAACATTTTTATTATGAATTAACGATATTAACGGAGGACCAACGGAGGAGAAATTCACCTGTTGCGCCATCTCGAATAATTATCCCACCGATGGTCTCCTCCCGGAAGAGATTCCGTTCTTGATCACCTCAATAAATCAATGATTATAATATAGGGCTGAATATGAATATGGTTATTAGAATTTTTATAAGGAAAAATGTCCAATATCTGCAAATTATTCTATCGACTAACGGCCTTTTAAGAAATACAGAATGACTATCGAAATTTATATTTATATACCATTTTTACTTTTTAAAGTCTATATGCACTGTGAAAAATAAAAATTTTAAATGCCACTCACTATCTTTAAGTTCTCATATTTTTTTGAACTCTTTTTCGGCATTTGAAGCCTTTTAAACCATTTGATTGGTAACAAATTCAATTGAAATAAATTTTTGTCAATCCCTACTACAAGGGGCGAGTATTCTACCAATGAACTACGCAACAGGAGTCACTGAAAATTAATATAAATTTCTGCGCTCAGAGTGGGAAGCGGACCTTTTTTTGCCTAATAGTTCTTATTTTGTTAGCTATATTTTTTTTGCAAGTTCCATCAAAATATTCTAAATTAGTTTTTTTAAGATCTCCAAATATAATAAATTGATGTTTTATGGCTGTGGAGATTTACTCAGGATTCGCAGGGACTTTGCAGCCAAGAGATTAAATAAAAAAAATATTTTATTTAATTTTTATTTGCTGACGTTTCGGTCGCTAATCACGACCTTCATCAGGGCAAATATTGTCAATTATACACGATTTTAGGTATTTGAATATTCATTGTAATTAAATACAATTTCTTTTTACTTTAATATGTACAAAAATATTATTCTTTACTTGCTGCTCGGTGGTCTCTTATTCAAATCAATGATGAAGGTTAGCGACCGAAACGTCGGCAAATAAAAATTAAATAAAAGATTTTTTATTTAATCTCTTGGCTGCAAAGTCCCTGCGAATCCTGGGTCCAAATATAATTTATTTGACTTTTGATTATAATCGTTTATTGTTTAATATTTTGATTTGTATAGGCGGCTCTAGAGAAAAAAAAATAAATAATTCAATTTAAAATTTAATTAAACCTTTTGTGTTCATTTTCAAAAGCATATCTATATATCCAGAAATTAAAAGGGCTTATTTCTTGGCAAACTTTAGACGTGCAATTTTATTTCGTCTATAGGCTTGATTCTCAGTTAATAAAGCCAAAGTCGTAGAAGAGGCTGCATTGAGGGGGGGGGGGGGGGCGGGTGACATCCCTGTCCCCTGAATGTTTCCTTCTCGCCTGGATAAGCCAAAAGCCCAAAGTGTACTTGACAGCTCCTGGCTAACTCTCTCTTTAGACGAGTCATCGTGTTTTGTTTACACGAAAATGTGACAGCCTCTGTTTTACTATATATATATAAATTTGTTATACTGTATATATAGAAACGAAGGTATATACATTTGTTATGTGGAATGCAACTTACGTTTTAAATGTTTTGGTTGTTGTATTTTACCTTGACATATTTTATTTATATAAAAAGTAAATTGCTCTTTTTTGTAAAAATCTATCGTAGGATTTTAGGGAATGACGAATCTTTCTAGTTTTTCATTTTATAATAAAACTTTTTTATTTTCTCTTGTCTATAGATGTTAATATATAGGCTATAGAGAGAAAGTATTGGTTTCATGTTCAAAAATTCGATGTCGAGGATTTGATGGAAATACACGTTTTGAGTCCAAAAAAGTGATTTCTGCAGTATCTGTCTGTGTCAGTGTTCAATTTTAAAAATGAAGTAAAATGGCTACTAGGTTGAGATTTTATATTTAAGTTTAGGCACCCCTCTGCGGTGTGAAAATAAGCTTTTGAACTAAATCGACGAAAAGGTACTAGTACTTTACTGATGTACTTTTTCAGGTTTTTTCTCAAAATTCGCTGTTAACTATTTTAATTAAAATTCATAAAATTTAGATTCTCTTTAAAATGTATATTCTCAATTATTTTCACGCTCAATACAATACAATACATGATATTTTTTCTACGACTTAATCTCTGTAATTATGAAGCCTATGAACCAAACAAAATAAGCTTCCCCGACTTGCCCCACGTTCCCCTACTTATACTGTAATTATTTAAATTATTAATCTCTTAGTAATAGTAAAATTTTATTTTCTCTTTATTTCAATTAAAATGCATTATCATTTTAACATATATTAAGTTAATGTGATAACTTCTACATATTGTTATTATTATATTCTCTATTAAAATAAGAGATAGAAATTTGACGGGGGAAGATTTCCTAGAGTCGATAATGACCTGATAACTACGCTATTTTGCTCGAGAGTCCTTAATTTGATAGCCAAGCCACGAGCTCAACCCAAAGGGCTTCAAATTAAAAATAAATATCGATAAAACTTTATAGTTTACCTTTAGAAAATGGGTGGTATAAAAAGATTAATTCAACCCTAACTGAGATTCCTTTTGAAATGTTTAAATATTTATAAAAGTTTTAAAACTTTATCTAGCAATAAATTTTATATCAACTTTTCATTTACATAATAAATATCGCGAAAATATTATTAATACTTTTATAACATAATCTAACTTGATATTTATATTAATTAAAAAAGGCTTGATTCGAAAAATGCTGCAATATCAAAAATAGACAACCTGATTGAAAAACTTTTACATATGGGTTGATAAATCAGTTTAAACCATTTATTAAATGTTTTTTTCATTGATATCCATTTGAAATTTTTTTTACCTCTGGGCCGTAGCATAGGGGTAGAGTTCTTAACTAGAGGTGAGGGTTTCGCATCTCATGGAACGAAATTTTATTTCAATTGTATTGAATTGAATAGAGAGGGATTTAAATGCCGAAAAAAATAAAGTAATATAATAATAATTTGATATCAAATAATTTCTAGCATCATAAAAAAGATAAAATGATATGTTCCATTAAGAAATTTACATCAGAAACTTAAGGTACGCGTCTCGGGGGGTGCTAATTTTGGGAGTTTCCAGCTGCCACAATTTTGAAGCTATCGACCTCCAAATTTCTTTTAAATTAAAGCTATTCAAATTATCTACAACTTATAGAAGCCCTTTTTTTGATTTTCCAAAAAATAAATTTTTTTTTTTTTAAGATTAATCGCATTAAAGAAAAGATATTTTAAAAAAATTCGCTCTATATCTTATAGATAATTAAATTAATAATCATTGTGTTAAAAAATAATTAATTTTTTACCCTTAATTAACTAGCTGGAATCTTTCAAATGGAATGGAATAAATCCCTTGTATTCCTATGGGAAAAACTAACGCCATCTCTTGCCGCCTAGAGTAACTCGGTACTGAATCGTCTTCTAACGGCTTTTCGAGACGCGCACCTTAAATATAAAATTATTTCAATCAATTACAGCCCAAGATCTTACTAAAAGTTAATTTGTAGGCTACTTATTGCAAAACATTTTAGGGTAAATTACTTCCTTAATTTTTAAAAATTTATTGTCTCTTTAGTCCGTGGACTTCTCCAAATTAATAAATATAAATATTAAAAAAAAAAACAATATAAATACTGTATAATATTAAAGCAAAAAAATAGGCATAGAAGTTTCTCACTACTATACATCTACCCGATTAAAAGCGGGAAGGTTTTGCAACATCTTGATGACGAATATTAATATTTAATACTCTCTTACGAGATTTATTAAAATTTATAATAAATCTCTCAATTGGTATTATAATTAATTAAATACGGTCAAGTACACACTTTAGCCATTGGCGATTTTCCAATTATAGTCACAAGCCAAAAACTGACCTGTTTGTTTTGAAGAGACAATTCTCTGGAAACACAAAAGTAATAATTACAAATTCCATAAATATCATCTTTATTCGTAAATTCAAGAAAATTAATTACTGACGTCAATTCTATGTTTTTACACTTCCCTCTATGCCATGAAGAAGAGGGAACAGTGTAAGAATTATTACACAATTCAAATGAACAAATTCTATTTTTAATTAGCTTGAATATTAGTTCTCACAACTTTCTCTTACCTTCGGTAATCGAAAGTTGTGTTCTGTGCTGTCACACCAGATTTTTTGTGTCGACATATATTTAGTTTCCGACAGTACAGTACAATGAATTCAAAGATGTAAAATTTACAAACATGGAAATATCTTCTTTTACCATGGCAACCATTTCTCATATCTTTCCGATTTCAAAGGGCAAAATGAGAATATACATTATAAAGAGCATCTAAAAAATAATTGATTTTTGAATTTTAATCAAAATCGTTTGTGCGAATTTTGAAAAAATCGCAAAAAAGTGAAAATACACATCAGTAAAAGTACTAGAACTTTTTGGCCGATTTTAGAAAAATATAAATTTAAACATAAAGTTCAACATTTTAGCTCAATTCCTTCATGCTTTAAATTGAACACAGACACACACACTCGGACAGACATACAGACAGACAGACCATGTTGCGAAAACCACTTTTTTGGATGCAGCGGTCCTCAAAATCTCGACATCGAATTTTTGACATGAAACCAAGGGGCGGATACAGAGGTGTTTCTCGGGGGAGGGGGGTTATCTGGTGTGACTCAACGCACAACACACTATTTTTTGCTAATTTCGGTAAATTTAAAGAGCGCATTCTGTACTTGTTTGCCAGAATATAAATACAAATCAAATTTTTAAGCATTAATTTTTAAAGTTTTACATTAAAAAATAAATTTTTCGAAAAAAAAAATAATCTCGGGGGGGGACCAATTACCCCCATTACTCCCCTATACTCTTTTATCACTTACGTTAGTAAAAATTTTCCCTACTGATATTAAATAAATAAATGAATGTAAATGTAGGTCTAGGCATGTAATAGGTAATATTTTCACAATTGTAATCCCCCGTTTAAACTAAGCATACCACTCTATTAAGCATACATCATATTTGATTATTTGTATAATACTTATTATGAGTGTTGGCTGTAAGCTGTTTTTGTTCGCTACTTCTTGTTATTAAATAAACCTCTGATTTAATGGATCCGGACAATGGGGGTATAGAAATTTCTCTTTACAACATAAATAATAAAGAAGAATGAATTCATTTTACATTAGCGAGTTATTATTAATTTCTTCTCTCTATCCATTTATTAAATGAAAATCCATACATAAATCTTTTGTTTTTGGGTTGTGAAATTAATACATCATGTTAGATGTTTATAGTCACTTGAAAGATTACTCTTATGAGTTAAGTTTATAATTAAGATGCGTGTTATTCAACATTAATATGGATAATTAGTAGAATTAAAATCTAATACGTATAATTCTATTATAGTAATAGAACTTGAGTGCGCCAAGCGCGTAACTGTGGGAAACTGTTTTTTTGTTGTAAAAAAGGAATTTTAACCATTTGTATAAGGTTCTTAGTTAGTGTATAGTTTCCCTTAGTGGCTTGCACATCAAAAACGTCCGGGGTATCGAAAAAAAACTAAATAAAAAATATAGGGTAAGAGAAAGTAAAAAAATGTAATTCACTTAGCGACTAATACAGTATAATAGTTCTGGTTTGTATTTTATTTAAATTTTTTTATTTTTAAGATTTTTTTTTAAAATCTTAAACAGAAAAAAATTTAGAGCTACTTCCTCTTACCTATATGTTATGTTAATAAACATCTCCATATATGGAGAGAGAGAGAAAGTATTGGTTTCGTGTCAAAAATTCGATGTCAAGATTTTGATAGATATACACGTTTTGAGGTCCCCTGAATCCAAAAAGTGGTTTTCGAGACATGGTCTGTCTGTCTGGGTTCAATTTAAAGCATGAAGGAATTGAGTTATGAGGTTGAAATTTTATGTTTAAGTTAGGCACCTCCCTAGGGCGTGAAAATAAGCTTTTAATCAAAATCATCCAAAGAGTACTAGTACTTTACTAGTGTTTTCAGTTTTTTTCGATTTTCTCAAAATTGGCCTAACGATTTTGATTAAAATTCAAAAATCAATTATGTTTAAGATACTCTTTAAAATGTATATTCTCATTTTGCCATTGAAATCTTCTGAAGACCACTTTACTCTCCTTTTTTTTTTTTTTATTCACACTTTTTTCTCATTCACACTCACATTCACTGTCTTTTCGGCAACTCAGGCCATATAAGACATTTACGATATCCGTTATTGATTTAATATACATATTGTGGTCCTGGCAT